>OU426978.1:116093307-116175807 GCA_911387785.2 Aelia acuminata
AAACTAGGTGTCCGTTTTGTTGATCTTGGGGTACTGTTATTTTCAATAAGGGTTATATCCATTATTAGTAACCTGTGGTCACTACCTGTGGTAACCTCTTTTGACCCTTATGTCCCTTATGTACTTTCTTTGGTCTCTAGGTGTTGTAAAGTAAAAACTGTGTTGTTGTAAAGCTTATACTGATCTTTTTCAAAATCATTTAAAGCTTTCTTTCTTAAACTGGTGTTATACTCTATGTAAGATTTTAACCACGAGGACTGGTTGAATTTTAATGCTCTTTTTACTTTTACAAGCTCTATACCGTGTGACAATGCTTGAAGAAGGATGGTATAATGAACAACATAGTTTTTTCTTTCATTTAAGTGCGCTATTAATTTGATGTATTTTCCATATCATAAAAATATGAAATAAAAAGAAAAATATCGTAATAAAGAGAGAAAGAGAGTATTAATCGTTGTAAATGCGGTTTGTTTGTATTGAAGATTAACATGAAACGATTAAAATGTAGAAGATTTTACCCTAAAACGTTAAAATAAAACAAATTATAACAGTTATATGAAATAATAAGAAAAGCACCGGAACTGACAATAAAGAAATTATACGTTTATTAGTTACAAAGCGTTGTTCATTTGGTATAAACGATATTCATTTGTTATAAAAATTGAAAAAAAAATTTTTAAAAAACACAATCGAATTCATCCTAAATTTGTCAAAATCTTATAAAATTATAAAAAAGAAAAAAAACATGAAATCCGAAGAAAAAAGTCGGATCGAAGAAGTTAGAATAAAAAGAAAATATATGGTTATTTTTTATAAACTTTGGTAAATATATATATATGTTGTAAAAATATAGAAGATACATTAGCATTTGTACGAAAATCGTTAAATTCTAACAAAATGACAACACAATCCAAGAAAAAATGACTTTGAAAGAAAGAAAATGTATGGTCATTTGTTATAAACTTTGTTAAATTTATATAAAAGTTGTAAAAAATGTAGGAAATGCATGAGAATTATTACGAAAATTGTTAAAATCTAACAAAATGACTGGAAAATACGAATTAAAAGAAACATAACGGTATGAAAAAGTAACAAATAACGAAATTATATGTTTAATTGTTATAAAATTTGTAAAATGTAGGAGATGCATGAGAATTAGTACAGTTTAGAAAAGTTTTTGAATCGTAAAAAATCTCACAAAATAATATGAAATCTATGAAATTAAAAAAAAAAATTACCGGAATGAAGAAGTATGAATAAAAATAAAATAGGGTAACTGTACCAATAGTTGACAGGTTAAAAAAAAATATATTAG
This sequence comes from Aelia acuminata, assembly GCA_911387785.2. Lineage (NCBI taxonomy): Eukaryota > Metazoa > Arthropoda > Insecta > Hemiptera > Pentatomidae > Aelia > Aelia acuminata. The sequence continues at coordinate 116,094,623 of OU426978.1, forward strand.
ATTATTGACACTGTTTACTAAAATATTGATGTTAGGTTAATCTTTGTTATGAATTTAGTTAGGCCATTCCCTCTAGAAAACTGGGAATACAATATCCTATAGTCTACATTTACGGTTTTTGAAAATAATTATTTCTTTTGACCTTCTACTTTTACTGAATCGACACCTCTTTTACCGCTGAGCAGTGTGAGAAGAAGAAAATATATGGTTAAAAGAATTAAAGAAAATATATGGTTATTTGATATAAACTTTGTTTTTATTTATATGAAAGTTGTAAAAAATGTATAAAATGCATGAGAATTTGTACAGATGTTGTTTAAATCTTATAAAATGATATGAAACCTTTTAATAAGTTATGAATTTTTATAAAAATATCGTAATGGAGAAGTAAGGAAGAAAGAAATTATATATGGTTATTCCTTGTAAGCGTTGTCAATTTTTTTATAAAAGCTGTAAAAATGAAGAGAATATAAAGAATTTGTACGAAATTTGTTAAAATCTTATAAAATTCTATAAAATAAATAAAACTTTACGAATCGCTTCAGTTTATACGCTATTAAAACTATTATTATACTTCTGATAATATTAGAAATATATCTCACCATCAGAATACCAGATATACTTCTTGTATCTATTTTAATCAATCGTATGTTAAAATATATAAAATATGAGCCTGGTAAATGATTTCAGCTGCATATCACTCAAGAAGTTATTGTACAGTACCCTCCCTAAATCAATAAATAAATAATAATACAGAAAAAACATGTGTATTTTTTTTTTATTTAACCTTAAAGCGGAATTATTATTACCACATTGTTTTATTATATCTAAAAAATTATACGTACCTATACCATAAAACATAAAAATATAGATAATCTATATATGATAAGGTATCTATATATGAGTGATATTTTACAAACCTAAAGAATCAAAATATGAATGAAATTTTGGGTTTATAATGGTAATGTTAAAGGTATAATTTGCAGTTGTCTTCATATTTTTGTTTTGATTGTTAGATCTTGATATTAAAAGAGGGAGAGCAACTCTCAGGAAAGATGGGAGAATATTTAAAACACTACTTCCACCATACATGCTACGGAATGCTCGTAATTTCCAGGCACCCGGACTGTTGCCGATATTTATAATCCACAACAGGAAACAGTACCTTTATTATACAATAAACTTTTATTGCAGTCCTTAATACCTAATATTCTCCTTGAGAAATTAAAAAATAACGTAAGTGTCAACTATTGACACAATAAATGTCAACATTCCAAACCTTTCCATTTTGATGTGTCAACTATTGGCACATTTTAGAAGGTTAAAAGAAATAATTATTTTCAAAAACCGTAAATGTAGTCCATAGGATATTGTATTCCCAGTTTTCTAGAGGGAATGGCCAAACTAAATTCATAACAAAGATTAACCTAACATCAATATTTTAGTAAACAGTGTCAATAATCTAATATTTTTTTTTTAACCTGTCAACTATTGGTATAGTTACCCTATTTTATTTTTATTCACATTTCTTCATTCCGGTATTTTTTTTTTTAATTTCATAGATTTCATATTATTTTGTGAGATTTTTTACGATTCAAACACTTTTCTAAACTGTACTAATTCTCATGCATCTCCTACATTTTAAATCTGAGAAGGAGTGAAAGAGGCCATCAACAGGAGAGGAATGGAATGGAGTAGGAGAAGGCAGCTGGCACAGGATAGAGATCTTTGGGTCAGGCTCTACAGGAAAGCACCTCACACTGCTCAGCGGTAAAAGAGGTGTCGATTCAGTAAAAGTAGAAGGTCAAAAGAAATAATTATTTTCAAAAACCGTAAATGTAGACTATAGGATATTGTATTCCCAGTTTTCTGGAGGGAATGGCCTAACTAAATTCATAACAAAGATTAACTTAACATCAATATTTTAGTAAACAGTGTCAATAATCTAATATATTTTTTTTTAACCTGTCAACTATTGGTACAGTTACCCTATTTTATTTTTATTCATACTTCTTCATTCCTGTAATTTTTTTTTTTTTTTAATTTCATAGATTTCATATTATTTTGTGAGATTTTTTACGATTCAAAAACTTTTCTAAACTGTACTAATTCTCATGCATCTCCTACATTTTACAAATTTTATAACAATTAAACATATAATTTCGTTATTTGTTACTTTTTCATACCGTTATGTTTCTTTTAATTCGTATTTTCCAGTCATTTTGTTAGATTTTAACAATTTTCGTAATAATTCTCATGCATTTCCTACATTTTTTACAACTTTTATATAAATTTAACAAAGTTTATAACAAATGACCATACATTTTCTTTCTTTCAAAGTCATTTTTTCTTGGATTGTGTTGTCATTTTGTTAGAATTTAACGATTTTCGTACAAATGCTAATGTATCTTCTATATTTTTACAACATATATATATATTTACCAAAGTTTATAAAAAATAACCATATATTTTCTTTTTATTCTAACTTCTTCGATCCGACTTTTTTCTTCGGATTTCATGTTTTTTTTCTTTTTTATAATTTTATAAGATTTTGACAAATTTAGGATGAATTCGATTGTGTTTTTTAAAATTTTTTTTTACAATTTTTATAACAAATGAATATCGTTTATACCAAATGAACAACGTTTTGTAACTAATAAACGTATAATTTTGTAGGGAACTAAAAATATTAGACTATATGTTAAAAATATCGATTGTTCTATGTGTTATGACATATCGATTCCAATGCAATAGAGTCAGCATTGAGAAGGTTATAAGTGGTTAGATTGTGCGTGATATCGAGTGTAAATAAAGCATTTTGATTTTCAGAGTTTATTGTTATTATTTTTAATACAAGGTTTCAGTTCATAAATAACGATAACAATTGGTGACCCCGACGTGATCGATGCCTCAGAACGCAAGTAAAAAGGATGATGATAGCGATAAAGGTGAGGAGAACAAACCCAATTTACATGTGGACAGGTTAGCTATAAAATTACCTCCTTTCTGGGTGGAAAGACCCGAAATATGGTTTTGTCAAGCCGAGGCCCAGTTCGAGCTCTCAAATGTAACCCGGGAAGAAACAAAATTTAATTACTTAGTAGCTCAATTAGATTTAAAAACGGTGGAAAATATTTGGGACTTGGTAAAATCCGATGAAAGTGATAAATATTCAAGAGCCAAAGAAAGATTAATAACCTTTTATAAAGAGAGTGAAGACCGTCAGATCCGTAAATTAATTAGCGGATTGGACATTGGTGATATGAAACCAAGTCAGCTACTAAGAAAAATGAAAGGGCTAGCTACATCGGAAGTTTCTGATAAATTGATAAAAACTCTTTGGCTGGATAAGCTTCCGAGTCAAATCAGAAGTATTTTAACTATCACGGATGGCGATTTGGATAAACTAGCAGATATAGGAGACAGGATTTGGGAAATCAGACCGCAGAGTATGGTGGAAGAGGTTAGTGAACCAAAACCCAACGCTTCAGACCTTTTTTCATTTCCTCAATTGATTGCTAAGTTAGAGGCTATGGATAAAGAAATCAAACGTCTCAGTAGGTCTCGATATACCAATACAGCACCTCGCAGAAGTCGAAGTAGAAGTCAAAGTCGAGGTAGGTATAGAGATGGAGGAAGATATTGTTATTTTCATTTTAAATTTGGACCAAAATGTCGATCAGATAAATGTAAAGCTCCATGCCAGTGGGAAACAGACCACGGGAAATCTGAAAATCAGGGAAACTCCAGTCAGCAGCAGATGTAGCGACCACAACTGTTGCTGAAATTCCTTTTGGTCGCACATACAGACTGTTCATCACTGATCGAAACAGCAAACAGACTTTTTTGGTGGATAGTGGAGCTGATGTCTCAGTCATTCCCGCCAAAAACAACAGAAAAGAGAAAAGTTCTGATTTTAAATTATTTGCGGCCAACGGGACAGAAATTTGCACATATGGTTCACAACTCCTCGATATTGACCTGGGGCTTAAACGACAATTTCAATGGCCATTTATTATAGCTCAAACATCAAGAGGTATACTCGGCGCTGACTTTCTCCATAAATTTGGCTTATTAATTGATCTGAAAAATAAAAAACTAATAGATAGTAATACAAAGATGTCTGTAAATGGAGAAATTACAGAAGTTTCGGTTGCAGATACGGTCAGCACATTGCAGAGCAATAATAAATTTTCCAGACTATTGTCCATGTACCCGGAAATTACAAAACCTGCATATTTTCCACAAATGGTAAAACATGAAGTTAGGCATTATATAAATACAGGGGGAAACACTCCAGTGTTCTCAAAATCTAGAAGGCTAGGACCAGAGGCGATGAGGATTGCAAAACAAGAATTTCAGATATTAATTAACGAAGGCATTATATCACCATCTAAGTCACAATGGGCCAGTCCTATACATTTAGTAGCAAAGAAAAATGGAACCTGGCGCATATGTGGAGATTATAGGCGATTAAACGCCATCACAGTTCCGGATCGCTACCCTATCCCGAGAATAGAAGATGTGAGTTCGGTTCTCAAAGGTAAGCGAATTTTTACTAAAATAGACTTAATTCGAGCTTATTACCACATACCCATAGCAGACGAAGATAAAGAAAAAACAGCAATAATAACACCGTTTGGCTTGTTTCAGTTTAATTTCATGCCATTTGGGCTGCGCAATGCTCCAGCCACATTTCAAAGATTTATTAATCAGGTGTTTCAAGAGTTACCTTTCTGTTTTTCTTTTTTAGATGATGTGTTGATAGCTTCACAATCTGAAGAAGAACATAGAGATCACCTTAAGGCGGTACTAGAGAGGCTACAGAGGTTCGGCTTGCGTGTAAACATGTCTAAGTCTATATTCGGTGTTGCTGAGATCACATTCTTAGGCTATCAGATTACAGCACAAGGTACAAAACCAGATCCAGGAAAAGTCAAGTCGATCATGGATATAAAACTTCCGGAGACTGTACATAAACTCCGTGCATTTCTTGGAATGGTAAATTTTTATAGGCCATACCTTAAAGATGCAAGTAAGACTCAAGCCATACTCAACGAATATTTAAAAGGAGCCAAGAAGAACGATCGTACAAAAATAAATTGGTCAGAAGAGGCTGTTAAACAGTTTGAACAGTGTAAGAAAGACTTAGCAGACGCCGCTTTGCTTGCCATACCTAATGCAAATCTTCCTATTGCATTATTTACAGATGCTTCGGATTCTGCAATTGGCTCTGTACTGCAACAGTTTGAAAATCAAAGCTGGAAGCCTATAGCTTTTTTTTCAAAAAAGCTCAACACAGCTCAGAGAAATTATAGTACTTATGATAGAGAGCTATTGAGTATTTATCTCTCTATAAAACATTTTAGGCATATGGTCGAAGGAAGTGACATTACTATTTACACCGATCACAAACCCTTAATTTTTGCATTTAAACAGAAAAATGAAAAAGCATCTCCGAGACAGCAGCATCATCTACAGTATATATCCCAGTTTTCTACCGATATCAGACATGTCAGTGGAAACGACAACAGTGTGGCTGATACATTATCACGACTCGAGGCTATGACTGTTGTGGATTATGAAAAAATTGCAGCTAGTCAAATAGGTGATCAAGACCTTAAACTGCTACGGGAATCTGATACTTCCTTAATTTTGAAAGAACACCCCTTACCAAATGGACAAGTTCTTTGGTGTGACGTTTCAACTTCAACAATTAGACCCTATATTCCTAAACAATATAGAAGACAAGTTTTCAACAGTGTACACTCGTTGTCTCATCCAGGAATTAAGTCCACAGTCCGGCAAGTAACAGCTAAATTTATATGGCCCGGTATTAACAAAGATGTTAAGGAATGGACTCAGGCTTGCATTGGTTGCCAGAGCAACAAAGTAATACGTCACACAAAAACACCAATAGGACAATATGAAGAGCCAGACGATCGATTCAATGTAATACATTTGGATATAATCGGCCCTCTGCCACCATCCGACGACAAGATATACTGCCTCACTGCGATTGATCGGTATACATCATGGATGGAAGTCATACCATTGCGAACTATCACAGCTGAGTCAGTGGCTCAAGCGTTCTACAAACATTGGATTTGCAGATTTGGCGCACCTGTTAAAGTAATTACTGACCAAGGGCGACAATTTGAATCGGATTTATTTAGAAACCTGGCTAGCGTTTGCGGTATAAAGCTTCAAAGGAGTTCGCCATATCATCCACAATGTAACGGCAAAGTCGAGCGCCTACATAGGACTCTAAAAGCAGCTATTAAAGCTCACAATTCTCCGAAGTGGACAGAAACTTTACCCACAGTCTTGCTTGGCTTACGTGCAGCACTCAGAGATGATGGTAATCATTCGGTTGCTCACATGGTCTATGGAAAACCTCTTCGTCTACCAGGTGAATTTTTTGAAGAGAAGACATCCCGCATGGAACCCGGTACTTTTCTCTCCCGGTTACAAGATCAGATGAATAACCTTCAACCAATAAAGTCGGAAAAGAAAAATGCAAGAAGTATTTTTATACATAAAGACCTTAAGGTATGCACCCATGTTTTTGTAAGGGTAGATAGAGTGAAGAAACCTCTTGAGCCAGTTTATGAGGGACCATATCTGATAATAGCAAGGCAGGAAAAATACTTCACGCTCCAGATTAAAGGGAAACAGGTCAATATTTCATTAGATCGGTTGAAGCCTGCGTACATGTTGGATCTTGATGACCCAACATGTAGAAGGGATCAACAACCAGGAGTATTGCCAATGCCTTCGAAGCCACAGCCAGTAATGACTAGCCAGGATGTTCCAGCCGCAACATCCAGAGACGAGTTAAGGACAAGAACTGGTAGAAGAGTTAGGTTTCCCCAGCGTTACTTACAGGATATGTGCCTCTAAAGATGAAAGTATATAATGAGTTATTTTTGTATTTATCATAAATTTTAAAAGGATGATTCTATTTTTTTAAAAAAGAGACAATGAATATGTTTTGTAAAGATGTATTAAATATGTTTTGTTTTAGTTTTTTTTGTGAAACAGGAAAAATAATTGTTATATAAAAATTGTGTTAGTTATAATTATGTGTTATAAATTAATTCCAGTTAGAGAAAATGTTTATTTAGATAATTTTATTTGACTTTTTTTGTGTAATAAATTTGTGTAATATCGTAACATATTAATGTTACTGGGGGAGGAGTAATGTAGGGAACTAAAAATATTAGACTATATGTTAAAAATATCGATGGTTCTATGTGTTATGACATATCGATTCCAATGCAATAGAGTCAGCATTGAGAAGGTTATAAGTGGTTAGATTGTGCGTGATATCGAGTGTAAATAAAGCATTTTGATTTTCAGAGTTTATTGTTATTATTTTTAATACAAGGTTTCAGTTCATAAATAACGATAACAATTTCTTTATTGTCAGTTCCGGTGCTTTTCTTATTATTTCATATATCTGTTATAATTTGTTTTATTTTAACGTTTTAGGGTAAAATCTTCTACATTTTAATCGTTTCATGTTAATCTTCAATACAAACAAACCGCATTTACAACGATTAATACTCTCTTTCTCTCTTTATTACGATATTTTTCTTTTTATTTCATATTTTTATGATATGGAAAATACAACAAATTAATAGCGCACTTAAATGAAAGAAAAAACTATGTTGTTCATTATACCATCCTTCTTCAAGCATTGTCACACGGTATAGAGCTTGTAAAAGTAAAAAGAGCATTAAAATTCAACCAGTCCTCGTGGTTAAAATCTTACATAGAGTATAACACCAGTTTAAGAAAGTAAGCTTTAAATGATTTTGAAAAAGATCAGTGTAAGCTTTACAACAACACAGTTTTTGGTAAAACTATGGAATCAATAAGAAGAAGATTTGATATGCTTTAATTGTTATATGATTTTGATATGGTTTAATTACAGACCCTAAAAAGCTAGAAAAATTAATATCTAAACCAAATTATAAGGACCGTACAATTTATTCTGAGAATTTGGCTCTCGATCATATGGAAAAGACTAAAATAAAATTTGACAAACCGATATTCGTGGGAATGTCAATATTAGATAAATCAACAAACTGTTGGGATGCTGGAACTGTAAGACTAAAGAAATATCTTAAACAAATTGAAAATAAAATAAGATTTTTCTTTTAAAAGAAAATTATAAAAATAAATAATTGGCTTTTTATTTAAAAAATAAAATAATTTCTTCTTTAATTGTCTGTTCTGATTTACCGCAACGTTCGACTTTCGTTCGTACTAGGTAGTATTGATCCGGAATATAGCCTTCAATTAACAATAAATTAACGCGATGTTATTCGATGCTGCTGATTATCCACGGATGTCCTTCAATCAATTCTAGGAGGAGAAGTAATGTTGAAATAGACACCAACATCTCTGCTCTTAACCTTACACCTACAGGGTAACAGTCAGGGAGGTTGCCTCCAAATTCCCTGCTCTCTGTATCTATCAAAGCAAATGTAGGATTATTATTTACTTGAACTTGCACTGTAGCTTTATTGAGGACACTAGAGGCTGCAATCAGTGGAGCTGATGAGGGACCTTTTTTAGCTGATTTGCAAATAATTTTCCAATGACCCGTCTTCTGGCATTTTTCACAAGTATCATTTAGAGGGGGGCACTGCTGACGATTTTTATGTCTCTGCCGACCACGAGAAAGCACTTTTCTGTAGATTAATTGTCAAACTATACTTAGCATCAGCCTTTAAAAATTTGTCTAAATCGCTGTCGTGTTCTTGATGAATATGACCACAGATTGACATATCGTCCAAATACACCTCAATTGTTACAAGTTTTTTATCAGCAACTATATTCGATATAGTTCTCTGGAATGCCAGAACACGATTCCTATCACCCAACGGAATACGAGTGAATTGAAATAGTCATACACAGGCTGTGTAAGTTCTGTCCTCAGGTCTTATAGAAATTTGATGGTAAGCGCTGGGCAGGTTAACCGAGGTGAAAACTCTATAAGAGGCAACCCTATTACTAATGTCACCTAACCTTGGGAGCGGGAAAGCGTCTAATTCAGTGAACCGATTAACTGTCTGGGATTAATCAACTACTATCTTACGCTCGTGATTGGGGGATTCTACAACCAAAACCTGGCTCGCCATGCTGAAAAGCTCCCTTCAATGATGCCTTCTTCTTACAGTTTCTTTATTTCATTTTCAATGAATTTCAAAGCCGGGACTGAATGTCTATAGTACAGGTACCATAGTAAATAAATTCACGCGATGTTATTCGATGCTGCTGATTATCCACGGATGTCCTTCAATTAATTCTAGGAGGAGAAGTATTGTTGAAACAGACACCAACATCTATGCTGTAAACCTTACACCTACAGGGTAACAGTCAGGGAGGTTGCCTCCAAATTGGCCCAGAACACCCCTCCCGTCCTCAGTAAATATCCCTCCCGCCCTAGCAGCCCGGGGTCGATGACAACTCGAATGTAAACAAAGCGATGTTGCCACATCTCACTCATTCCATGCGACATTGTCCGTATATTTTAATATCGGTGTGATTTCTGTAATTTTTATATTTAAAACAATTGAAAACGGTAAAAGTACAGATATCTTGAATTGCGCATGCGCGATCGTTAATCCAACATTAAATTTGAAATCAGCGACCTTCAAAACCATATGTTAGACCTCATTATTGTCCAAAATTAAAATTTAAAAATAACTCGAAATAAGCACACGCCTTAACTCCTCGAGACTGTCCGGCGTTGCCATAGAAAAAATAAATTTCTCGCTTTTACTAAGCTTGTACACGATACCATGAATTCAAAAGACGACAGTTTGCGACTCGTTACATCATTCCCTTTAAACGAAGAGGAGCTCGAAAGGTATGACGTAATTGCACCCGGGTGGATGATAAATATTGTTATCATTCCTCCACAAACATTCTCAGCGGCACTACAAGTATAGCGATAGCTTCTCATCTGCTAACTGTACATTGATAAAATGGCGGCACTCTACTTCAAATAGAAAACACGTATGGGCGTGTATGGGTATAGGTTGACAACAATTGCTTTGTACTTGAGGGAAGAGCTTAATTAAGCTCCACCCACTGTCAAATTTAAAATGTGTCAGGTTAGGTTACCATTTACTGTATAGAATGGGTATTCAAAATGAGAAATACTCTTTATTGTTAATAGATGCCATTGTAAAATGAAAAGAAGTAATTTAATTTATGTAGATATTATATGTCTAACAAGTAGTTCTGAATATATTATTTTAAAACAACATTGCAGTTCTAAAAAAAGTTTTATAATTATTTTAATTTTTATATCAAATCAAAAGGTGCCAATATCTCTCATAAATGGCTCTATATAATAAATAAATAATATATAATATATTTAAATTTTATATAATATATATATAATAAATAGCTCTATGATATTTAAAAAATAATAATTTATTTTTAAATATTTAATACATTTAATTTAATATTATTAAAAAATAAATAATAAATCCATTAAAGCCTGATAAAAATTAATCACTGTCACTTTCATCTGATATCCTGTCATTTTCAGAACTTGATGAGCTGCTACCAACAAGGTTAACAATGATCTTATCCATTTCTTCATCAATAATAAAATCCTTTTCCCCATAGTCTACTTCAACCTTCTTTACATGCTCACAACAGGCTTTCCATTTTTCAACAGAGAAGCTATTAAAAACTGACTCACAATAGGAACACTTTTCATTAAGTGAAGTTGATAGGCATTCACTAGCTATTTTATTTTTTATATCACCCCATACAAGTTCAATAGGATTTAACTCTGGGTGATATGGAGGCAAATATAACAAATCATGGCCTAATTCATTGAGTATTTCTTCCACAATATAAATTTTTTTAATATAATAGTCTTTACACAAATTTAATAATTCAGGTTTCCTCATGTCAGAATTGTGTGGTATTCCCTGCTCTACATGCCATTCTAATATTTCCCTTTTTAAATTTGCACTATTAGGTTTTTTATTTTTTACTTTGCAATGATAAGAGGCATTATCCATTACAACGACACTATTTGGAGGAAGATTTGGAATCAATTTTTCTTTAAACCACTTCAAAAAATTTTCAGTATTCATGTCTCCATGGTAATCCTGATTTTTTACTTTGGATTTAAATATTAGTAATGCACCAGGAATAAAACCACACTCACCTCCAGCATGAACAATTATTAGCCTCGGTCCTTTAGAAATATTAGCTGTTGCACCCATTTCATCTGGACTTTGCCAACAAGTTTGCACCGTATGTGTTGCATGGAGATAAGTTTCATCTAGGTAAATTATGCATCTATTTGCTTTTCTAAAATTTCTTATTTCTCGAAGGTACCTTATCCTCCATGCAGCTATTTCCTGTTTTTCGCATAATATTTTTCTATTACTCTGGCACTTCTTCCATTTGTAACCCATTGTCTTTAATTTTCTTCTAAGGTACTCTCTGCTGCAGTCTACCTCACCATCAAACTTCAAAGATAATAGTAACTTCTTTATTGTGGGACACTGCTTTTTGATGATATAAAAATGATGGATTTTTCTTCTTATTAAAGATTCTGAAAATGAATCAATAATAACTTTTGGGTTTTTTGACTTACCCCTAGATTTTGGTGTACTAAACTTTAATTCACCATCCTCTTGAAGCATTTTTCTTCCTTCTTTCACTATATTGCTTATTGAAGATCTCGAATATCCAGTTATTTCACATACAGAGTTCATAACATTTTTTTTTTTTTTTTTTTTTTTTCCTTCCAACAGTAACCCTGCCAGAAGGTAGTTTATTTTTTTTATTCTGTACATACCATACTATACAGTATATAATGTACACGTCTGGTGTCTCGCCGGAGATACCGCGGAGGCCCGCCTCCAGCACCGTACCCTGCAGCAGGTGCTAGGTCCAGCAGCGCTACAGGCAGGGCAGGATCCCAGCACGAGCAATACCTCCGCAGCATCAACAACGACACTATTTATTACAGATATTGATAATTGATTTGCTTTTTAATACAGTTATCAAGTGAATTAGATACAAAACAAACTAATATAAACTACTAATATAAAACAAAAAATAAGAATTACCTAAATGGTCCACATAAAGCTTTGAATAGATAGATGAAATTAAATTTAAAACAGCATTCAGCAACAATCAATTGAATACATATACTTATAAATTAACTTTTACACATATTTAGAAATAAACACATACAAATAAAATAGAAATAAACCTAAATATACTTATAAAGCGGTTTTTTTTTTTTTTTTTTTTTTTGGTTTTTTTCCTTAACAAAAATTTACAGTTTTTAATCAAAAATAAATTTCGTTGATGTCTTTTATTTTTTTAAGTGCATCTTTAAAGAATGATTTAATGTCTAAAAACATTTTTTCAAATAACACAGGACTATCCACCGGCCATTGTCCCAGTTTCTGGTTAGTTTTATTTATTAACGAATATCTGTAGTCTGTCAGTAATCTGCACTCATGTATTATGTGGTGTATAGTTTGTTCTTGTGTGAAGTCACAGGGACACAATGGCGAGTCCCTTATTTTAAACCTGTGAAGGTAGCTGTTCACTGCCGCGTGCCCTGTGACTCCCTGTGTTGTGTAGAAGTCTGTCCATGTGTTAGCTTTATTGAGGTAGGTCTGTAAGTGTGGGATGAATGAATATAAATGTCGAGCTTTGTGTGTAGAGTCCCAACGTGTTTGCCATCGTTGTACTGCTTGTTGGTGTAGCATGTGTATTAAGTGTTGTTTTGATATCTTTGTGTATGATATAGGCAGGGAAGTGTCTTTGGAAGCAGCTTTTGCAGCCTTGTCTGCCAAATCATTCTCAGGTATATCTGAGTGCCCTTTTATCCAAGTAAATGAAATCCAATTATTTCCATCAGTTTGCAGGTTTCTTAATTGTTTGTGAATTTCCTCGATGATTGGTGCATGGCATTGTGTGTTTGCGATCATGTGTAATGAACATTGGCTGTCGGTTAGTACGTTAATAGTTTTATTTGTGATTTTTAAGTCTATTAAATGTTCTAAGGACTTAAGAATGGCGAATTGTTCGGCTTGGTTATTCGTACAATCCGCGCCAAGTCTACACTTTATAATTTTCTGTAATATCCGATTTTCAAATATTAAACTAGCGCAGCCTACATATTCGCCATCCTTACTACCGTCTGTGTATATTTCAAAATCTGTGGTGTGGTTAGAGTTCAGTATAATACTTGGATATTTTGTAGGATGTGGCCAGTCTTTGTAGTCTGTAATGTGTTCCACGTCATCAGATTTGAAAGTTCCAATATCTGTTTTTATGGATAATAAATGGAATTTACTTACATAAAAGTCGGCTAATATACTTATTGGAATCATCTTGGCTAAGACAAAGGCTGCTTCATCGGAGAGGGTTCGGAAACCTTTGGCAATTTTAAGTGCCATCAGCCTCTGGGCCCTCTCCAACTTTTTTATATTATACACTTTTTTTAATGCAGGATACCAAATTTCGATACCATAGGCGAGGATAGGTAAAATCGCGCCCCTATACAGAATATCCAGAGCCTCTGTTCTTAACCCCCATGTTGCTCTGGCCGCTATGGAAAGGGAATTTATTAATTTAATGAGCTTGTTTTGTAGTATGTCTATATTAGTGTTCCATGTTAATTTTCCGTCAATTGTTATCCCTAGATATTTTAAGGTAGATACTTTGCGCAGATGGGTATTTTGTATCGTTATTTGAAGTTCTGGAATTTGTCTTTTCCTTGTAATGATCATGTAATTAGATTTTTGTGTGTTAAATGTCAGTTTGTGTGAGTGTGCCCAATGGTTTATTTTGTTTGATACTATTTCGATTATTGTTTGTAAATGTTGAAAATGTTCCGAAGTTATTATGATGAGTATGTCATCTGCAAAAGCTAAGAGAGTAACATTAGGTGGTAATCTTTCTTTCAGTAGTGAGTCAACTATTAAGTTCCATAGTAGCGGAGAACAGCAGGAGCCCTGGGGTGTTCCAATTGATTGATTCCGTATCATTGTATAGTTGTTTGAAACTAGACAAACAGATCTATCGCTCAGATAATCTTTCAGAATCCTGTAAATGTTTTTTGGACATTGGAATCGCTTAAGGGAACTCCATATTGACGGCCACCATGCACTATCGAACGCTCCACTGATGTCTAAAGATATTAGTATACTGTGCTGTTTGTTATCTAAGGAATTACGAATAATTTGATTAACTTTGTAAAGTGCATGGGTAGTGCTTTTTTGCTGCGTGAACCCGAATTGGTTTTCACTCAACAGTTTTTTGCTGTGGAGATAATGTGACAACCTGTTGTGGATTATTTTCTCCAAGACTTTGCCTCCAGTTGGGATGAGACATATAGGCCTAAGTGAGGTTATATCTCCTATTTTCTTGCCTGGTTTACTAATCAGAACTAGCTTTGATTTTTTCCAAATACCTGGAAAAATTCCTCGCCTGAAACATGTTTCATAAATATTGTACATGGTTTGTGGAAAAGTTTCGTATAATTTTTTATATATTGAGGAGGTAATGCCGTCAATGCCTGGAGCTTTGTTATCATTGAGGTTATTGATTACATCTGATAATTCTAACTCATTCAGAGGGATGTCGTCGTCGGTATCGGGTAAAATCTCCACAGACTGTCGCATGATAGCATGTTCTACTGAATCAGTGGTTAGGTCATCTTGTCTAATTATTGTGTCCAAAACATAGGAGTAAGTTTCTTCCAAGGTGTTAGTATATGACCCGTCTGGCTTCTTTAAAGTATTTAAATTAAGTTGCTGGGGCATTTTCCCGGCAGCATATTTATAAGGGAGGTACGTTGTATCCCTGTGTCATGAACTCAGTACTACAATAAAAGAGTTCATAACATTATAGTTTAAATTATAGTCTTTTTTATTTTTCACTAAATATTCGTGAACACGAAATATTATTTCCCTGGCTTGCATTTTTATAACTTTCTTTGTCACGCTCTTTTTTGGAGTACTCCGACTAGTAGAAGGATTTTCCATTTTAGAACAATACAAAAATAAAAAGCGGTAAAGTATAAACAAAGCAGACAAAACAAGTTTGGTTATAATCACGGTTATAATGGCATTTCATTGGCTGGGATCTGACGTCAGTTTTCGTGCATGCGCACTAGAGGTACAATACAACTGTTGTCATGCTATATGATTCAAATACGGAGGATAGATATGTAGTAACGGGTCGGTTGACCCGGTGTCGGGCATGTCTGACCGGTTACTATCTATCCTACCGGTTATTATCTATCCTACCGGTTATTATCTATCCTACCGGGTACTATCTATCCTACCGGCTATTATCTATCCTACCGGGTACTATCTATCCTACCGGCTATTATCTATCCTACCGGGTACTATCTATCCTACCGGCTATTATCTATCCTACCGGTTATTATCTATCCTACTGGGTACTATCTATCCTACCGGCTATTATCTATCCTACCGGGTACTATCTATCCTACCGGCTATTATCTATCCTACCGGGTACTATCTATCCTACCGGCTATTATCTATCCTACCGGTTATTATCTATCCTACCGGGTACTATCTATCCTACCGGCTATTATCTATCCTACCGGGTACTATCTATCCTACCGGCTATTATCTATCCTACCGGTTATTATCTATCCTACCGGGTACTATCTATCCTACCGGCTATTATCTATCCTACCGGGTACTATCTATCCTACCGGCTATTATCTATCCTACCGGGTACTATCTATCTACCTAACACCGGTCACTATCCATCCTTCGTAAATAAATCAGATCCGATACACGCCCCTGCTGCGGTGCAGTTGTGTGTGACCAGGCCTTTACGCGTCGTCGCTAGAAGCGGCTTCGCTCGCTCTTTCTTTATTATTTCTGCAAGCGAAGATTCTATTGAGCATTGTATCCTTTTAGAAAAAAATATTTAGTAAGGCATCTGCAGTGTAAAAAAAAAATTTTTAATTAATTTTAAAGAAAAAATGTTTTCATTTAATATTTTTTTGATAAAAATTGATTTTTCTTAAAAGTTTTATTAGTCCAGTAACTTTCCAGGTTTCGTTTTTTTCTTTTATGATATTTGACTGAGAGGCATAAGCCAAGTTTCCGACCCTGGCAGCCTCCTGAATCACTTTTAAATTTTCCCAAAATTACAAAATGTTTGCACTTTCTTCGGTTTTTTGCCGTTTTGATCAAGAAGAAGCAAAACCTATTCACAATATTTTCAATTTAAATTTTATTATTTTAAGACCATAACAAGCACAGTAAATAGTTCCTGAGATACAGATTTCTTAAGTTAGGCTAATCATATACTTATAATAATAAAGTTGTCTTCATATCATTAATAACAAGTTTGAGTCAGTGAAGTAAATATTTTTCTAATTTAATATGTTGGAGGGGAAGAGGAGGTGTATCTGTAAAACAATGAATATTAAAAAAAGGTAAAATATTATAAATTGTCGCGTCAAATGGAGTTGCATAAAATTGGAATTGTTTAAGTCGTTCCTTTTCCGGTTTCTCGCTAACTACGATCTCACTGTATTGTATTTTACTTATAATCAAAGAGGATACTATTACAAATAAAATGATACATTTGAAATTGAAATACGTTGATTTAGCCAAAATCGAACATCAAATATTGGTAACTTTTACTATTCTTGTGATAACACTTCCATCATTTTTCATTTTTTTGCATAAAATTTGAAAACAATTCAACGCAAAGAAAATTTTATTGCTTTCAATATAATACAACATAAAGTTTCACATCGAATGAATTAATTTAAATAAAAATAGGTTCAGTTGTTTCGCCGAAACCCAATTTCGAAATTCGGCAATTTTTTACCTTTTTAGAGAAAAATGAATTTGGTTCATGTTCCAACGCCTGCAACTCAAAAACGGATACGCCAGGTGAAAAATGCTCCATACAAAAGTAAAAAATGATAAAAAAATACAAAATCCTTACTCCTGAGTAGAGAAACAAATCACAACGTTCTGATATGTGTGAATTATAAAAAGATATGGTAGCAAACTATATATAACTACTTATCTAAGTAGCTAAGTGCTAGATTAAATTGATTATTATAACATTTTGAAGAGGAGTGGTGGAGAGGTTTAGTGGTAGGGGGGAGGTAACCATCCACAGCCAGATGATTAAAATTGAAATACAAAATTTATTTAACAAACATTTACATCAATTACAAGTAAAAAGAAAACAGTGTAAACCATCCATAGCTTAGGAGAAACCAACAAAAAATCGGCAGATTTTATGTCACTAAGGGTTTGAATGGTTGTGTACAGTGATGTTTAATTGGATAAATGTTTACTTCACTGACTCATACAAGACAGGTTTTGAGGATAAAAAGACAATTTAATATCGCGAAACATGAAAATAAATATAAAATTTCAAGTTTGGAAAATTGTCCCATCATTGAAAATTTTTATCTCAGGAACTATTTAGTTTATTCTGCTACTTTGGGCTCATATTGTAGGTAATTCAATCTAGCTTAAACATATTAAGAATAGGTTTTGCTTCTTCCTGGTCAAAACTGCAAATAACTGAAGAAAGTGCAAACATTTTGCAATTTTTAGGAAATTCAAAAGTGATCCAGGGGGTTGCCAAGGTCGGAAACTTGGCGTCCATATGTCCCATCCTAAACTACCACTACTTGATGCAACTTAGACCATCATTCATGACAAATATATTAAGACTAATGAAAATGTTTAAAAACAACCAATTATTAATTAAAAAATATTAAATGATTTTTTGCTTAAAATTAATTGATTTTTTTTAAACTGCACATGCCTTTCTACATCATTTTTTCCTAAACGATACAATGCTCAAAAGAATCTTCACGGCAGGGACTTTTGACAAAATATTGCTTTCAGTAAGTACCAACTACTGGCAAAATTCAGCTTGTCTCTAATTATTCCTGACACAAAACCCTTATTGCCTGGGCTAGTAGTTCAGATGAAATTTACCATCATAGGGTTTGTAGGCCAGTGTGATAATTTAATTCTGCTGATCTTAATTAAGCAATAAAGTGAAAACCAGCTGGATGCTTGTTATATTTCCATTGGGTCATTAGGTTGACATGATTGTGGCCTAGGTAACGACAAACATAGATAATAATGTAGCATTAGTAAAAATGAAGCTGCTCACGAATTTTCAGCTGGCTGTTAATAATTACCAGGATATTAAAATTTGGGGGGGGGGGGGGGGGGAAGATTCAGTGGGATGGTTAGCTTACAACCAGATGACAGCTACAGTCTGGGAGCCCAGTCAAAAGAAAGTGACTGTTGCATATGTATATGTGTGTATGGATATTTATATTATATTACTATACATCTGGCAATGAATAAATCATTGTCAATTGGGTAGGTGGAATGCATACAGTTTAATATTAAAATGCTACAAACTTAAATTTATCAAGAGAAAAATATATTAATTTGTTTACCAGGTCTGCAAGTTTAAAATGTCGTTTATTTCTTAAAATATATACACAGTAATTTAAAAAAAAAGTATAATATATTTTATTCAAAGTACTGGCCCTCGCTTTCTACACATTTTGTCCATCTCTCGGGCAATTTATGGATACCATTCCAAAAGAATGCTTCATCTTTATTTGAAATCCATTCATCGAGCCATTTTCTTACATCCTCCAAATTGTTAAAGTGTTGCTCAGCCAATGAGTGTCCCATCGATGAGAAGAGACTATAATCAGAAGGCGCCAGGTCAGGTGAATACGGCGGGTGGGGTAGGAGTTCCCAACCAAGCGAAGAAATCGTTTCCTTAGTCAATCTGGCTGAATGTGCAGGAGCGTTATCATGCTGAAGAATGACTTTGGCGTGCCTGTGAGCCCATTCTGGGCGTTTTTCGATCAATGCGTGACTCAAATTGATCATTTGTTGTCGGTAGCGGTCGGTATTGACTGTTTCGCCGGGTTTGAGAAGCTCGTAGTAGACTACTCCCTTCTGATCCCACCACACACACAGCATTGTCTTCTTCCTAAAACGATCCGGTCTTGCACTCGATGTGGATGGTTGTCCTGGCGTTACCCATGATTTTATTCGTTTGGGATTCTGAAAATAAATCCATTTTTCATCGCCAGTTATAACTCAATGCAAAAAACCCTTTCTTTCGTGGCGTAAAAGCAGCATTTCGCACACAGTTTTTCGTTTTTCCATCTGTCGTTCGTCCAATTCATGTGGAACCCATTTTCCAACCTTTTGAATTTTTCCCATAGCTCTCAGGCGATCGGAAATGGCTTGCCTAGTGACATTCAACTGTTCTGCCATCATTTGTTGGGTTTGGGTATTGTCTTCGTCTAATAAAGATTGCAATTCGACGTCCTCAAACTTTTTTGGTCGATTTTCTCGTTTTTTATCAGTAACATCAAAATCACCACGTTTGAAACTTTGAAACCAACGTTCACATGTCTTGACGGTTGGAGCAAGATCGCCATAAGTCTCAACAAGAATTCGATGACATTCAGATGCCTTTTTCTTTTGATTGAATAAGAAAATCATGACATGCCGCAAATGCTCTTTATTTGGCTTAAAATTAGACATTTTTAACACCAAAGAAAGGTATGATACGTCCACGTAAACGACTTAAAAACAACTGACTTTTGTAAACAAATGACTAACAAACAAAATAGCGTTTAGAGATAAGCAAATCCTTCAATAGGCTAAGAGCGCATTCTATTGGAATTAAAACGACATTTTAAACTTGCAGACCTGGTATTATTATTCTTAATATGTTTGTTAGTTAGGTAGTTGCTATTTATCTTCATAGTTAAATTGTAAATAAGCATAGAGTAAATACTAAATATCCCCGCCTCATAGGATGTAATCACAATATTGAAGTGCATCATAACATTTCCCAAACAAAATAAATCTAATCTAATCTAATTCAACAAAGATGGATATTAGACATAGCTTCTCCACTGCAAAGGAACTGATTTTCGAAGGAGTTGTTTTGTGAATCCATCACAAAATGATAATACAAGAAGCTAAATCCTCAATACCAATGACAGAAGTACCGATGACTTAAGTATTTCATGTAAATTTTGAGGGGGGAAGGGTAAAAACCAGTTCCTTCTCTGTTAATAACCAATGTACATTATTAAAAACAACAAAACAAAATATATTTATTTTAATAGCGGACAAAATCTCTTTGATAAGGTAATTTTGATCATATATGAAATATTAAAAAAAAAAAAATTTTAGAGAAGTATATGGATGAAGGATAAAACTATTGATTGAAAAACTTATCTTTGCATTATTTATTACAGAAATACATACAAGAAATTAATTACAGTACATATTTAACATCGCTTCTTCCGTCCGTCATATTCTTATTTGTGCTTTTAATACAAATAGTCCACCATATTAAATTGTGATAGGACTCAATTAAACTGAAAATAAATTTTTATCATAAATTTTATAACATTTTTAGATACTAAAAAGAATACTTATACCTCACAATAATTTTAACAGCCTTAAGCTCCATAATTTTAAATATACACCGTATCACATATTTAGCTATATAACACAATAAAGGAGGCTATAGCTGACTCAAATATAGTAAACCAATAAATAGAATCGTCACAGACATTTTACCATTTTTTTACTATACCCCACAAGGACGTTACACATCACCAAAACTTTTAGAATTTATTCATAATATACAAAATAGTTTAAACAAGTATCTACAATGTTATAACTATATAATACAACCTTTTCTATAAGGTACAATGATATTTTAACAATGGGAATATGTTAACGTAAAAAAATTTTATGCATATTTATAAGTACTTATAAAAATGTCTTCCTATACAATATTCACATGAAATCAATAAAAGTACTTTGGTGATTAACATATTATTTTACTCCTCCACATGGTTCTTGAATAAATTAAGCAACGGAGAATGTTGCTTGGGTAGTCATGTTCTGCCTAAAACAAATATCTTAACTAGTCCTATTCTTAATGAATACATCATATACAATTTACATAATTACATTGATATATATATATATATATATATATATATATATATATATATATATATATATATATATACACACATACACCCATACATATAAACACACCAATTGGTCATACTACATTATACAGTTAAATACAAAGAAAATAAATCTTTACAAAAATATATGAATATTTGATAACTGCCTGCAATAGTTGAAAAAAGAAAATTTTAATTTGTAGAAAATAATCCACTAATAAAACTTATAATCATACACAAGCCATTCCCAATGTCCACTTTGCAGTAAGTCATGATTGGAACAAAATTGAAGCCATTCTTCAAACATAATAAAACTAGTAAAGTTACGCACTATTCCCACTTACAAATCGGCCAGGTCGTTCTCGACAGGGGGCTGGACTTGTTTTTGCACCATACAAGAACGTGCAACAGATTCAAATAACCTAAAACACATTTTTTTTTATGATTTTAAAAATAAATATAAAAAGCCACTTCTTAAAGAATAAGGTAAACAAATAACTTACTTTTCTATCTCTGGAGCACAATGCACAAATTCATGGTTCCAGAACTTGTAAGTAGGGTTTTTTATGAGTTCAATGAATGTTATCAATAATCCCCAAGGGTGTGGCCTATTTACAATTAGTCTTTCCAGTAACACTCTGTACAAAAAAAAAAAAAAAAACAATTCATTATTAATAAATTAAAAAAGCATCAAAATAACTAAAGTAGTTAAGCACTCAATAAATTATTAATAAATACATGGGGTTGGGGAAAAAGTATTCGGTATTTTTCATCATTTTCAAAGTGAATTTATTTATATAAATTGCATATACTAATCAATGATATATGTGCCATTTTTTTGGTAACACCATTATACCGTCACTATAGAAGTTCTGTGATTTCTGTGCAAATAACTGAACCAAGTGATTTGCACAAACCTCTTTTGATTCCAGCTTTACACCATTAAGAGAGTTCTGAACAGAACGAAACAAATGATAGTTTTAAGGTGCAAGGTCTGGGCTATACAGTGGATCCATCAAAACTTCCCAGCCAAACTCTCATAAGAATCACCAAAGATGTATGGTCTAGCAGACTTGTATTCAACGCCTTTCCTATTGATCAATTCTGGCCGTTTTCCATGAATCCTCTGCTTCAACTGCATTAGTTGTTGACAGTAGAGAGTTATATCAAAGGTTCGAGCAGCTCATGATGAACAATGCCTTTCTTATCTCCCCAAACAATCAGCATCACCTTCCTTGTCATCAATCCAGGCTTTGCCACTGTTTGTGAAGTTTCTCCGGGCTTCGACCATAATCTTTTTAGCACATTCTAGTCATATGTTATCCACTTTACATAATCTCTAATCATTCTTTTCAAAAATTGCTCGATTTTGTTTAGCTTCACCAGCGATTCACAACTAAATTATATCTCTACAATGAATTGAAAATAAAACTAAAAAAACCAACTGGATTTCTAAGCAAATTAATGTTCACATAATGAAGAAGAATTGATTGAAACATTACATAAACATATTTTATAAAAGTAAATTTACTGCAAAGAAAATTTTTTTAATGAAAATCGCTTAGTAGTGCAGTGAGTGAATAAAATCGAACACTGAATAAAAGAGATAAGCTGATGGAATATATATTGAAAATAAAGTGTTCTTATAATATTTTTCTTTAGAAAATCGCAACTTTATAACCAAATAAACATTAGAAAAAGGGGAGCTTACTCAATTGAATAAGCATGTCCCTTTTTTAATTATTTTGAAATATTAAGAAATTTCATTACAGTACGACGGATATAACATAACAGTTTAATACTTAAAAATAAAAAGGTGTGTATTTTCCAAAGAGAAATCTAAATTACATTTCTTTTATTGCAAAAAATTGAAACTGGAGTCATTCTGTCAACTCAAAGGCTCATGTTATTCACTACTCAAACGAAATTCAATTAATTTTTACATATGAAGCTGGGATAACAAAATGAAATATGTTGTTTACAAACCAGTACTTCAAATTAAGTAATCATCGAAGGCCCAAATATTAGTTCAAAGTCGCTAATTAAAAGAAAAAAAATTCTTTCACTTCAAATGGAAGATAAACTAGTGGCATTCATTTAATTTCCTAACAATAACTTATATCTGATTTAAGAGCTTCACAACTCCACTTCTATAGCTATCGATGGTATGCTAGACTTATCATTCTATTTTTATCAATTCTAAACATTTTATAGTTCAGTTATATAGTTTATAGTTCTGTTATGTATATTATTAAACAGTTAATCAGTTATATAACAGAAAAACGGCAGTATATCAGAGAATTAATAACTTTTCAGGTAACTGCCTCTACTGTAAAGTAGCCTTTTTCCACCATTAGCAACACTTTTTATGGGATCTGGTGACTCCATTGTTTCAGAACATTTATTAATTTGTCATGGAAGATCTGTAGAACATTTAATGGAAAGGGTTATGATAAGAAATTATTTGAAGAAGAAAAAACAGGACAGTTATATCATCACATAACACAGGATGTTATATCTATCCCCGGTACCAATCATCAATATCACAACGCACAAAAATACAAATCCGCCACCTACATCGATAAATTAACACATAATATTATAAAAACTAGAAGTTGATGACTTCAAATTCGCACCAAAGCCATTTCATCCAATACCTAAATTGCTCACCAAAACAAAAGACCCCACACCTATAGAAAAACAAAGAAACCTCATATACAATAATCCCTGCAAAAACTGTGATAAATCATACATAGGCACGACCTCAAAACTAGAATCTACAACCATAGAAACACCCTTAAACCCAACTCAAAAAAAAAAAAAACCACATCACTGTCATGCCATGGTAAAGAAACCAGACATGAAATAGATTTTGAGAAGGTCAAAATTCTTCATAAATCCACCTCCCAGCCAAAACAAAAAATAATAGAATCTATACTGAGTGTCCCAGACCTAGTGTAAAAAAAAAACATTGGGTAATACTGCATGTTAAACGGGGTAGAATGGCGCAGAAACGAGTTTCCTATCTCAATCTGTTGAGGAGATAGAATTTTTTTTGTTTTTATTTCTGAAGTCTTACTTTTTTCTCAAAAATGGCAGTTTTATCTACTTCGGTTTAGCGTAGAAACAAAAATGATGATATTTTCTTAATCAGCATTAAATTCTCTGAAAGATGAGATGGGTCTAGTTTAAATCCACTTTCAGTGGGACTTTTAACAAGCTAAACACAAAACATTTATTAAAACTTAAATTTTTAATAGTTTTTGAAAATTCCTCACTCCCCACTGGAGCACCCTAGAAGCTGTCAAATTTCCTAAAAACTTTGGAATTTAGTTAGCTTTCTAGTGGTGTAACCCATGATACAATTGCACTTCACCTTTTTGAGTTTAATTTATTTTAAAGAAAGTATTTTTTAAATTTAAAATAAGGAGTTTTTTATTTTTTAATTTTAGATAATTATTACCCTTTTTATATTATTTAGAATTCATACATTTTTCTTTCTAGTCTTAAAAAAGTAAAACTAACTCTAACTCATGGGAAGTTCGGTATCCATTACTTTGGATGGAGGCTCTAGCGTCGTTCTTCATTGCCCCAGCAGTAACATCTCTAGCGTGTTTTTCCACAGAAAAACTTGTTTTAGACTCAAAAGGTGAAGTGCAATTGTATCATGGGTTACACCACTAGAAAGCTAACTAAATTCCAAAGTTTTTAGGAAATTTGACAGCTTCTAGGGTGCTCCAGTGGGGAGTGAGGAATTTTTAAAAACTATTAAAAATTTAAGTTTTAATAAATGTTTTGTGTTTAGCGTGTTAAAAGTCCCACTGAAAGTGAATTTAAAATAATTAGACCCATCTCATCTTTCAGAGAATTTAATGCTGATCAAGAAAATATCATCGTTTTTGTTTCTACGCTAAACCAAAGTAGAGAAAACTGCAATGTTTCAGAAAAAAGTAAGATTTTAAAAATAAAAACAAAAAAAATTCTATCTCCTCAACAGACTGAGATAGGAAACTCGTTTCTGCGCCATTCTACCCCGTTTAACATGCAGTATTACCCAATGTTTTTTTTTACACTAGGTCTGGGACACCCAGTATGCATCGCAATAAACCAAGACAACATATTAAATACAAAACAGGAAGCAGCCCATATCCCAAAGCACTATTCACACATTATAAATTACAATAGAACACACGTCGACCCTAGTATGAGTAGGCCCGTAGTATGCTTCAGGGATGATGGGCCAGACGACATATTTTTAAATTTTGAATTGATTATGCACTAACGACCCTATCTTAAGGAGAATTAACGGGTAAGCATGCGATTGTTAATGTTATATGGAATGACAAACCTTATTATATAAAAATGTTAATTTTATAAAAAAATTTCATACTGCCTATATATTTGTTGTTCATTATATTTATAGATGAATATGGCGCTGGACACCGAAAGCTCCATGTAATTATACTAAAATACATATTTATGAGATCGTCTTGGTGAGTGTACTGTTAACAATAATTTCAACGATCTACCTACTACTACTACTATGCATTTTATTTTAAAAAACCAAATACTTGCTATTTAAAATAAAGTATTTTAAAATAAAAATTAAAATACTTTTTGCCCAGGTGTGGTTTAACAGCTTAGTTTATATTCTGTTTTGTATATTATATATCTGAAATCAGTGGGATATAATCTTAGAGCTATTTCCACTGATTAAAACAAGACAAAAATCACTAAATTTTGTTGAGCAGTAATTGAAAAACTGAAATTAAAAATGATGCATTCCACTTTTGATCCAATAGAAGTCAGTCTACCCCTTCATGGGCGTACCCAGCGGAGGGCAGGGGGGGGGGCAGCTGCCCCCCTCTGGAAGGCTGGAAGCAATGATTTTTTATGCTTTTAAGACTGGAAGCAATAACAGAATACATTTTTTTCAAGCAAATAATTGTAATAACTTAGTTGATAAAGCACTGCTATAATTATACATAATTTTGGTTTCATACACCTTTTCCGCGGTAAGGTGTTACAGCCTGAACGACCATAGCTTGCCCCCCCCCCCCTGGTTTTTAGCTTGCCCCCCCCCTAGTTTTGATCCTGGGTACGCCATTGCTACCCTTAATAAAGATACTATTTTTCCCTTAATTATATAAAACTAAAATAAATATAAACTAAACATAAAATAATTGTGTAGGCATGGTATGCTTATGGCCGGCCATAAGAAAAAATAAATCAAGTACGATGACCTATTGAAAGTAAAATTCTGAAGTTTTTTTAAAAAAGTTTATGAACCATTCATTTATTGTATTCAGAAGAAAAACTTTCTTTTTCCAAAGATTTTTTTTTCCATCTTTTTAACTAGTAGAGATTAATAATTATTATAAAATTTGGCAGTCATCAGATGTGATTATTCTTTTTAAACACATTCAGTGCTGGTATGCCTTCTGGGAGTTCTTTCCCATAAGGGGTCTGTAGAAAGGATGACCTTGTTTTACAATGATGGATAAAACAAATGACCCAAAAATAATTAAAAAAAAAAAAAAAAAAAAAACGAGACTTATAGGTTAATTTTTTATTTATTTGAGTCTCACTTCTTATAATTTTTCGTTCTACGTTTTGGTACTTGCGCCATTATCAAGATAACACTATCTAAAATTAGAATTACAGTATACTTTAACAATACACATTAAATTAAAAACAATTAAATAATGAAACATATTCACACCCACCTGTAACCATAAAAAATATTTTTAATTAAATAGGCTGAATGCCCTTGTCAGATAAAAATTACTAATTTTTACAAGTCAAAAATCACTCTTATTCTATTAAAGCTTGAAAGTCAAATGGTTATATTAATCCCTTTATCCCCTCCAACATGTAACTCCATTGCTGCTTAAATAAACAATTAAAATTTACCAATTAAAACACATGTTTATTTTATACCTTTTTGTTCCTTAATTTTTCAAAATCCCACAAATTCATAAAAAATATAAAATGCCCAAATATAAACCATTTTAATGCTATTATAATCAATCATTAATTTTACTCAAAACCTCTGCATAGTACATATTTATTTAAACTTCTAGTGTCAAAATTGATGATTGATTATAACAGTATTACAATGATTTATGTTCAGGTACTTATATTTTTTTTATGAATTTGTAGTATGTTGAAAAATTAAAAAATAATAAGATATAACTTAAACATGTTATTTTAATTGGTAATTGTAAATTGGTTATTTAACCCTTTAACAGCTCCGGACGAGATATCTCGGAAAATGGAGACAAACCCACCAGCTAAAGACAAGATAACTCGTGCCCGGCTGCCCAGTCCCCTGTCGCGATGTCAAGATATCTCGCAAACTGTTTCACACTTATTTAACATCCCCAGCTTCAGACGAGATAACTTGTCTGTGGCACATCTTAGCAGATCCTCAGATTCTTAATCAGTACATCTAGAGACTTAATAATCACATCTAGCGGCCCCTAGGCTGCAAGAGTGTCTCTATTGAAAAAATATTTATTATGGCCTGGTCCGGTCTGTGGAATATCTGGGTTCCTCCGATGAGGGTTCCCACCCCTTTTCAACCTACTATTTTCGTCTGTCCCTTATCCCTCCCCTGGCTAAAAATTGAACATAAGGTAATAAAATTCTTATAATCTTGTTAAATATTACCTTCATAAATTACATAATCTTTCATTGCAATCGATAATCTAGCATTTTAATTTATTGAAATAATGATAAAGGTATTATAGAATCATAAAAAAAAATGAAAAAAAAAATAATTAAGAAATAGTCAGAAAAGGTAATGAGGAATTGAAGATATTAAGGCAGAAGGGTGGCCTAGACGCCTTAGCTTGGAGAGGGTAAAGGCTGGCTGGCCCACTTAGGTACCTGCTGCAACTTTCCACCAGCTCCCTTAGCTGCTAAAGGGTTAAACTGCAATGGAGATACATGTTGGAGGGGATAAGGAGATTAGTATAACCATTTGACTTTAAAGCTTTAATACAATGAGACAGATTTTTGACTAGAAAACATTTTTAATTTTTATCTGACCAGGGCTTGCAGCCTATTTAATTGAAAATATTTCTTATGGTCACAGGTGGGTGTACTTGACTAAGACCTATAGGATTAGAACCATCATTCATTTGCTATGGAATAAGCACACATGAACACGCAAATATCGCAGCCTTCTGAGAATTCCATCTTAACATGACTTGCCAGTTTCCGAGGGTATCTGCTTCGATTCAAGCTGGATACTACAGCAGAATGCCCAAAGTTTCTAGCACTGGAGTAGAGCTTGGAGCACATATTCTTTTACTCTCCCCGTTTTAATAAAGAGAGGGAAGAATTCTGAAAGGTTAGTGGCTCAGAACCATCATTTAATAACATCATCAGCACAATACAGCCTTATCAGGAGCACTGGATCACATGCCAACAACTATGTGCACAGGTATTTTATTATTTTTTTTTGTCTTCCTCTTCCTCACAGTTTAGGCTCTACGGGTTTTCCTGGGCCAAGGAGGGGGATTAATGCTGAGTTTTATTATTAAATGACCCCTGGCTCCAGATTTTGAACTAGCGGCACAGGTCATCAAGCAGCTCAGGAAGGAAGAGAAGGAAAGGGGTGCCGCCTAAAGTTGAAGTAGCCTAGAACAATAAGATGGCCCATAGCCACTTCCCCTCTATGACATAATGCTAACAGTGATTCCGTAGAGGGTGGTAAATAGGTGTAGGGAAATTGTTTTATTGGGTAGGAATTCGACACACGGATAGCTACGGGCCAATATTGATAGATGCGTCCGACCAATATACATTAAAAAAAAAACAACACTATTTTGTGAGATTTGGTTATTAGGACTTAAGAGACCCTAAAAGATGTATTTTCGTTGAAATCTCGAATTCAACATAATACTTTCTCCTATTATATATTCCATATATAGGTAAATGAAAGTAAAAGCAACTAGACTCATATAGTAAATAGTTATTTTAAGTGATATAAACTGAAAAGATAGTACTAACCTCGTAACAAAAGTAAGATAATAATAACCTTGTAAAACAAAAGATAATACTAACCTCGTAATCTGTTCTTGAATAGCTTCTGTGTTAGCCTCAGCAAACAAATACAAAAGGGTACAGCTGAAATAATGAGTATGACTATTTGGATAGCGAAGTTGATTGGCAATGGCATTCAAAAATAAATAACGCCCTAGAATCAAATAATATAATATTATTTAAATTGTTAATGACATAGAAAAAATATAAATAAAACAAATTATTTGAAAAACAAATAATAAAAAGTAGAAATTATTTTTTTGCTACCTCAATATTCCATATACCATATAAGTTACCTTCTACCAAATAATAAACTAAATATAACCCTTCCTTAAATTATCAGCCATAGATATATTATGCATATGCACAGTTCATTCAAAAAGTTCTGGGACTAATTTTTTTTGTGTCTTAAAACAAGAGATTAAAAAAAAGATTTTATTTAGTTTTCAACATTATCCCTTCTCCTTCTATACAAATTTTGCTGCGCTCATACAGCCGCTGGAACATCTGGAATAGCTTTCAGAGCATAGGTTACATTCCTTGAATCGCCTCAACGTTTTCAAAACGTTCTCCCTCAAACACAAAGCTCCGATCCACAGGGCTTCGTTGGCAACAAAATAATTTGAATAGAATAATAAATCAATTTTGCCTCAGGAAGCTTGTCCTCCTGATCTCAACAACATCAAGATCTGTTTGATACATTGAGTAGGGCAGTATTTGCTACAGGAAGGCAATTCAATTTTTTGGGACGAACACAGAGCTCTGCATTCAAAGTTAATAGTTTAATTTAGACAAAGATATATAAATAACTTTTTTAATCCTTTTTAAGTAGAATACTGATAGTTTTAGAAAAATATGGCCAAAAAAATTGTAATCATAAAAAATATACATAATTTTAAAGAAGTGGCCTATAATTTTGCTGATAAATTTTTTATTTTGTTTTTTTGTTATTATGTAAATATTTTTAATTATTGGATTAATAGCATATAACTATTTAATTAACTCCAATCCTAATTCCTACCTACAATTAAAATTCTGATAAAATTTTTAAATGAATGGCTGTGATTTTTTTCGCATTGTGTGTACATTTTTTTCTTTTATTTGATTGCGAAATCTTTTCATATTTTTCATTTAGCTGTTTCACATTACTATAATAAGGGACTGTTATTTACTCCAATAAACATAATTAAAGGTGCTTTACAGGAAGAATTGTCACTTTGCCATTTAAACCCTATCAGATCATTTTGATTATCATAAAACCAAATCATATTTCATTCTGATTAGACATGACAAGTTTAATAAAAATTAATAGTTGTTTTTGAGAAATCTTTAAGGGGAGAAAGTGGTTTGTATAAAATGCCACCTACGATAATCCAACTTACAAGGGGAGGGCACAGCTATGGGGTCGTCGATCGGGCCCATTTTTTTTCTGGTGATTCTACATCGAAAAATAGTCGACACGTGTCCGAGCGTTCCGTCCAATGGGCCTTAGGTGCTGAGAAATAAAATAAAATACCTTGAAAATCCTTTATTTTTTATCTTGAGTTTGGAAAATGATATCGACATGATTTTTTCACTAATTCATTTATTTTAGAGAGTAGATTAAAGGAAAAATACAATCGTTAAAGAATTATTCATATTTCTTCAATTTAATTTAAAAAAAGCTTCAAGTTTTCAAGTAACACTTCCATACAGAAACGGAAATTCATGAAGCTGGCCTCAGAGCGAAACAAACTGGATCCCTACCGAGAATCGCTAAGGAACACGGTCATCAACCTCACGTCACAAGAACTTCCTCCAGAAGCTGTCTCCGTTCTTCAAAGAGGTTTTAACTTTGCTGTAGCTCCCAAACGCATAGCGGTTGAGAAAATCATCACCAGCGTCGAAGCAGTAGTAAAGGACATGGAAGACCTCACAGCAGAAGCAATCCGTCAAGACGTCAGCAAGATCCTGCGAGAAGCCAGACCGCCGAAACCCAACCTACGTAAAGAAGAAAGAAGAGCCCTCAGCGAACTCAAGAACCGTGAAGACCTAGTTATTTTACCAGCAGACAAAGGAAATTCCACGGTAATAATGACTAAAGAAGATTACATTTCTAAAATGTTAAATCTTCTCACTGACGGGACAGATGAAGAACTAAACAAGGACCCCACCAAAGACGTAAACAAGCAACTGACAGACATAATGAAAAGATTCCCTGAAAACCACCAGTCTCTGAAGAAACTTACGAGATCCGACCCAGTTCCACCCAGACTCTACGGACTACCCAAAATCCACAAAGACAACTATCCTATGCGCCCCATAGTCAGCGCAATAGGATCACCCACTTACTACATTGCAAAACATCTCACACAAATCATCAAACCACACGTAGGAAACTCAGAACACCACATCAAGAACTCTAAAGACTTCATCGAGAAAATTAAGGAGCTCAAAATTTCAGAAAACAGTATCCTGGTGAGCTTTGATGTAAAATCATTGTTCACTAAGGTTCCTATTGATGAAACTATACCGTTACTACAGAAGATCCTTACAGTGGAGGAATTGGAACTGGCCAAGATATGTCTGAAGACGGCATACTTCCTCTTCAACGGGAAGTATTACAAGCAAAAAGAAGGAGCAAGCATGGGCAACCCACTAAGTCCTGTCATAGCTGATCTATACATGGAACATTTTGAAGAAGAAGCCCTAAAAAGAGCCAAGTTCAAACCAGCTGTTTGGTATCGCTACGTAGACGACACCTTCATAATATGGGAGCACGGAGAAAAATTGCTTAAAGAGTTTCTTCATCACATCAACCACATACACACCAACATACAGTTTACAATGGAGACCGAGGAGGACAACAAGCTACCTTTCCTGGACGTACTAGTAGAAAAGAAGGAAGACCTCACATTAGGACATTCAGTTTATAGGAAACCGACCCACACGGACAGATATTTACACGCAGATTCTCACCATCATCCATCACAAAAGAGAGGGATCATTGCAACAGTCATACACAGAGCATTGACCATAACTGAACCCACAAAAATTCCAAAAGAAAAGAAAACTCCGGACCGCCCTCAAAAAGAACGGATACTCGGACGAAACCATAACATCCGAATTCATCAAACAAGAATCCAAAACTAACAACCATCTTCCTGAAGAAAATGAAACAGAAAAGAAGCTCATAGCTGTTATCCCCTACATACAAGGCACCTCGGAAAAAATAGCCAGAACACTTACAAAAAACAACATCAAAACAATCTTCACCACAGACAGGAAAATTGGACAGATCCTGCCCAATCCAAAGGACAATCTTGGACTCAACAAACCTGGACTTTACAGCATCCCTTGCTCATGCGGTAAACAATATATAGGACAGACAGGAAGGAACATCTCCACACGACTGAAAGAACATATTGCCGCAGTTAAGAAAATACAGACGGATAAATCAGCCATAGCAGAACACTTTCACAATACACAACACACTATAGCCTTCGAAGACACCAAAGCCATAGTTAGGATTGATAACTACCACCACAGATCCATCAGGGAGGCTATAGAAATCATAAAACAACCAAACAATATAAACAAAGAAGACGGATACAGACTTAGCAAAAACTGGTACCCTGCACTAAATAACATTAGACAACACAACGTATCTCAGAGAGCTGACGACATCCCCCCTCCCCTACCCCCTCCACCTGACCACGCCCCCTCGGGCGCTAGCCAATGGGAACACAGACTTCGCCCCCGACGGAAGATTATAAGTTACTGATCCCCTTCTCCACTCTCATTCTTGTATTGGCCCTGAAGAAGCCCACAGCAAGATGGGTGAAAGCTTGGTCGCTAGAAAACCTATGACATGGTCAAACCCTGAAGAAGAAATGCAAATCATTTTATTTTTGAGATGGTCTGTTTGCACACAGCACACAGACTGCAGGCCTTGGTTATTAGGACTCATGGGACCCTAATACATATATTTCTGTTGAAAACTAGAGGATGAAATACTTTCTCTTACTATAAATATTTCATATATAGTAGATGGGGGATAATATGATAGGAGGATCAGATAGAATGCAAAAATTACAAGGTTATATCGCTACTCCAAGTGGCTTATAAAATCCTATCCATAATCCTCTATTTATAGGTTTTAGAAGTCCCTGTAACAGTATAGGACTGAACCCAACTATGTGAGGTCATGAACGAGGGATAGGATTGCATGCTGTATGAAAGTTCAAGCTGAAATCTCTGACCCCTTCTTCCCAGGCAAAGGCTTCCGGAAGGGCGATGCCTCTTTATCAATAAACCACTTGAGAAGGCAGTAAGATAATCCACAATACACCATATTTAATTTGTCTGTTCAGCTGCTAGTTAATGCCGTCGACCTGGAAGTATTTCAAAAGTGATTCCCAATAATACAGGATGCTTTTCTTGCTTTAGAAATAGCTGCAGGACAAATGGGGTTGGCTGTTACTCTTAATGACTCTGAAACGAAGTACATGACCATGAGTCAGGAGGTTGAACCTGGCAGAGAAGAGCAAATTAGGGATTACAAGTTCAAGGAATTGAACGAATTTCATCTATTTACACCTAGGATGCAAGATCAATGGAAAATATAACCTATCTGAAGAAATAAAATCATGGATATCAAAATCCAGCCAAGCATTCCTTTGACTCCGGCACCATCTTTGGAGTATAATATTATAGCTACAACAAAGATCATGCTGTTTAAAACGTTGATCTGGCCTGTGCCTGCCTATGACTCTGAGACATGGACAATATCTCATCCACGAGGGAAGAATATTGCAAGCAGAAGATCAAATGCAGGGTTCTATGCATTGTTTCAGGAACACGATATTGCTTGGCTTGGAAGAGAGGTTGGCTGGACACCTGGCAAAGATAGAAGATGCGATTCCCATGAAAACTTTCTCCGAAGTAATACAAGGGACCAGACGTAGGGATCAAGATTGATTTGGAAAGATGAAGTTACACAAAAACCAATTGTACTTTTAGGAGTCTGGAATTGGAGAGTGGAGGCTCTGGACCGGCACACATGGCGGAAACTGAAAGGGAGGCTTAGATTAAAAAATGAGTTTTCAGTCTGTTGGATGGGTAGTTTTATTTCCTATGTAGTTAAGCAAATGTAATAATGAAATTGATACATGCTAAAATTATTTCTAAAAATATTAAGAGCATCCAGCGAACTGACCTTCAGTATCGAGATCTACAGCTAAATTTTGAAAAATATCCATATGAGCTGAATGAGCAATTGTCGACATATTAGGAGTTAGGCCCTTCTTCCTGATATATTGAATTGCTTCAGTACCAACATATAACACAAGGGCATTCATTAAGGTGATATTGTATCTGAGACCTGGCTCATTTGAAACTTGCAAATTGCTTCTCAGGTCTGAGAGAAATGTCACAGGAGCCCTAGCTTTTAAGTATGTATCTAATTCCTGAAACAGAAAAAAAAAATTATCTCACAGACATTGTATTTACTAATATGTTATGTGTAGGTAATTCGTAAGATGAGAATGCTTTTTACTTATATTTTTTAACCCCTAAAATAAGAAATAATAGGGAAACATTTTTATTCGTATATAACACACCCTATTGTGTATAACTAAGTAAGTCCATTCATCACGTATTATTGCGTATTGAAGCAATGTACATAATTAATAATAATGATTATGCTGAAGTAATCACTCATGGCCAAAAAAACCAGCAAACCTTGATTTTTTTCAAGATATTTATGATAAATCTATCTTTTGTATATCTCTTCTAAGCTCATCAAAAAACCTGTAAATCTCTTCTAAGCTCATAAGAAAAACAAGGGAAAATAAGAAAAAATATCATAAAAATAAGAACTTTATATACATTAGACGAAAATTATCACCAATGTAAAGCTTAAAAAGATTACATATTTCTCTAGAACTACAAGGAGGTACAAAATTCCTTTATGGATGGTATTTAATATATATATATATATGTATATATATATAATTATACACAGTCTATTCCTTTTAATCGGGTCATCATATAATCAGGAAACCCACTTGATTAAGCCATTTTTTATAAAACGGAACCAAATATAGTTAAACCAAAACCACTTCATTGCTATAGTCCATTCCTTGTCGAGATGGCAGTATGTGTTTTGCCTAGGGAGTTTTGTCTCTCTCTAACACATGCCACGCTAGATAGCTCTGCCCTTCTTTCTCGGTGCGAAGGGAAAGATTTAAAGTATTTCACTTTTTGTGGTTTTGATTTTGAAATAAATAGAATCATAATTTTTCATAGTGAATAGTATAGGTGTATTTATAAGAGAATGTGGTATTTATTGAAACAAGAATTATTTAAACTATTCTATTCGTAATTAACGTACTTCGTTCCTGAGCACGTAGTTCATAAAATATTTTTAATTCATTCCTATATACTAATAATTCAATAACAAAACTCCCATCTCTTGTGTCAAAGTACTTGAAAGAATATATCTTATTACATCTTAAGTATAATATCTTTATTAAGTCACCTGAAGTGGTACACCTACATATATACTATGAGACTGGGTTATCCACGGGGCTCCCTCGCTCACATTTAAAAATTAATTAGTCCAGCCGTATGCGTCCCATAATGGTCGGATATAGCTTAAAATTAAATTTGAATTGTCCTTTTTATAAGGGTTATGCCAAAATTTCGTAGACTGCTACAGTACGAAAATTCCTCGCAGACTACTTTTTAAAAATATAAATTTTTATTTTCATTTTGCCAAAAAATAGGAAAGGAACAACATTAAAACCTTTTTTTTTTTTTGTTACGAG
Source organism: Aelia acuminata (assembly GCA_911387785.2). Lineage (NCBI taxonomy): Eukaryota > Metazoa > Arthropoda > Insecta > Hemiptera > Pentatomidae > Aelia > Aelia acuminata. The sequence continues at coordinate 116,130,557 of OU426978.1, forward strand.
TGTATGCAACGTCTGGTGTCTTAATAAAACATTTCAAAGCAATATCTCTAAAAATAAGGACACAGGGACAAAAAGTGAATGATTAGATGCATCATCGTAAAGCAAATAAAATTATCTTTGAGAAATCAGTTATTTGCTTTACTAAGATGATTGATGAAAGAAATTTTCTAAAGATGAAACAACAGGAAGTTGTATTTCTCGATAAATCAGAGGGTTTATCCTCATGGACCTAAGATTCCCTAATTTTAGGAAAACTTCCAAATTAAGTAAGCATTGAATTACTGCAAATTAAGTTAAAGTTTATTGAGGGGCTATTTGAGTAATTGACCCCTATTTTTCAAAAACTATTGTATGGAATTCGTTTTAACTATAAAATTTTATTTTTTGGGACTCAGTTCTTAATATCCCAACTCAGGGAATCAATTATACACTTCAAAAGTAATAAAAAAAAATATATAGAGACATTTTAAAAAGTTCTTCGTTTAAGAGATATTTTAACTTCATGTCTTTCCAATTTTTCATTATCTTTCGCTCTAGAGCCACCTATATTTCCTCTTAATTATAGACCCAAGAAATCTGATTGCATCATATGAAAGAGTGTTTAATATCCGTTTATATTATGTAATTTTCAGTCCTCAGAGCACATTAAATAATTGGCAGTCATTGAAACTTTCAAAAATTGCAATACTACTTCAAACTATATCAGCCAATAATGTACATTATATGTAGAAATATATCATTTCTTATGTTTTATATTTATCTAAATGTTTAACTAACTATTTTAAATTAAAATAATCATTGTAAAACCATTTTTATATTTTAAATAAATAAAAACACAAGGTCTAAAAATATGATAACATGATAACCTATTAGAAACTGTGTTTTAATACATTATTTCAATATTCTTTCGTAAATTAAAGTAGTAATCTATAAAAAATAATGAAAGATTTTGTAATGAATATTCATAGATTAAAATGGAACATTCCCAATTGTTCTTGACCGTATGAATGTCATTTAAAAGGGAAGTTAAGAATATGGCGATACCTACACAAGCCAGGTTGATTCTCACTCGCTCTCTTACTTGATAAAGGCGTGAAGCCTATAACACTCCCCCTCTGGGTTACACCACATAATGAAGTAGACCAATGAATACAAAAAATATATGTCGAAGAAAGTTTAAATGTGATCCCTTTTCAATGGCAGGCATTTTTCAAAAAGAGATGTTCATTTCTAGTTAAGGTAAGGAGGGCAGTAAGTTGTGTGACGCGCATAACAGTAGATTTTTAAAATTAAAAACTAAAAAAAAAAAACATTTTATAAAAAAAAAAAAAAAAATCAAACCGACTTAGAAAAATGGGAACCCGCAAAAATAAATACACTAAAAATTATGAAATAATTGCCCTTTGATTTTTATCAATACACAGCAAAATTGAAAATGGTATGATAAGTGGAAAAATGCAATAAAAGGAATAATTTTATTTTGATTTGTACAAATACACACTAACTGTTAATAAAAATTATTAAATTAAAATATTAAATACCATGTTCAATACAACACAATCTTTTCGGAGGCGGCACAAAATAGAAAACCTTAAATGACATGTCACTGATTACAATTTCATTAGAAAACGGCAGACATTGAAATCAATAGATGGGAAGAGAATATCCATTTAGAAGATATTAAGATTTTCATAATTTCTAGTGATAAAATTGTTAAATATTGCGTCGCCTTCAAAAAGATTGTGTTGCATTGAACATGTTATTTAATATTATAATTTAATAATTTTTATGAACAGTTAGTGTGTCTTTGTACAAATAAAAATAAAATTATTCATTTTATTGCTTCTTTCTGCTTATAATACCATTTTCAATTTTGCTGTGTATTCATAAAAATCAGAAGGAAATTATTTCATCATTTTTAGTGCATTTATTTTTACTGTTGCCTATTTTTCGAAGTCGGTTTAATGTTTTTTTTTCTTTTTATAAAATGTTTTTTATTTCATAAGTAATGATTAACTAGCAACACGTCCTCCTTTTTTAACAACAACTATTTATTTTCTATTCCTCAACATTGTTGACGTTTCAGGGTTGTGTCGCCATTCTCAAAACCTGTACATTAATTTATTTTCATTAACTAAATAAATACTGTTTAAATAAATAAATAAATTAACATTCAATGATACAATTACAATTATAATAAATTAATAATTTCTCAATCGCATGATTGATAGTCTTTTAATAAATTTTACAATATCAATGTCATATGCTAAAAAACACCCTTAAACATTTTCTATATGTCAGCTCATACTTGTCCATTTCCAATTGACTAAATGCTGATGTACTTTGTCCTCTATATTTTCACCCTGTTAACACTAAATTCCTTGTCCCTCAGCTGATTGTGATAATTCTGTTTTTAATTGTAATTATTATTTCACTATTGTTGATTTTTATTTTATTTAATATGTCCATATAATGGGTGCTTAAGTTTTTGGGTATCCGTTTTATAATGACTGTGAATTTATTGTTTTTTGTTATATGTATAGCTTCCAGTAATTTTCTAATTCTTATACATACTACTTTCTATGTCTAATATTTTGGCTATATCAAAATTAAATTTATATTATAATTTAATACTATGGTATGCTAGTGCTGATGTGTTGATGTTTTTTATATTTTTACAGTTTTATATGTGTTACTTTAACCTGGTCTTTAGTTTTTTTGATGTCTCTCCAATGTATATTTTTTACAATCCATGCAATCAATGTAGTATATAACATTTTGCTTTTCATAATTATCTATCCTATCTTTCATATTACTTTAATATTTAGGTATTAATTTTGTTACTATTAAATAATCCTAATTTTATGTTATTTAGATCATATTCTTTTAGAGTCTTTTTTATATTGATATTCACTATTCTTTTTATTCAAAATTGTATTATTCCCATTGTTATCACTCCCGGTTTTACTTTGCTTAATCGAGCCTTGATGTTGATAAATATCTTCATTGGTTATTACCTTTTCATTAAAAAACTGTGTGATCAGTTGATGCTTCTTTTTATTTGTGTTTTAAACTATTGTTTTTTCATTTTCTATTTGTTTCTTGGAATTTTTGTTTATCTTATGCTCTATTTCTGTTTGTTTTTTATTATTTATGCTATACCATAATTTATTAATTAATTTCATAGGGTAAAAGTTTTCTTTTAGTAGATCATATACCTCAGTTTTTATTGTTTTCATGAATTCTTCATCTGTCAATTTTATAGATCTGAATATGAAGTTTTTTGCCGTATTAATTATCTGTACTCTGAGATGATAAGAAAAATAATTTAGCATTCTATTACTGCAGGTTTCTTTCTTTGTCCATTTTGTGAGTATTTTGTTTTTTTTCATGCACACTTCTATATCCAAAAATCTGATTTTATTGTTCATTGCTCTTTCCATTGTAAATTTTAGTCTATTATTATAATCATTAAATATTTTCAAAATTTCTTCACCTTAGTTCTTCTTTACAATTATAAACAAATCACCTATATATTTTTTAGTTATCACAGGCTCATAAGTTATTTTATTGATTTGTGATGATATTAATTTGTTTAAATAAATTCCGTTCATGTAAACAGACAGCATTGATCCCATTCCCAGTCCCCACAGTTGTTTATAGATATTGTTTTTATATTTGAAATAATTAAACCTGGTGCACAAACTATTCCCTCGAAGAAATTTTTTTTATCCTTAATTGGGGTATTGTTTTTTCCAAATTTCCAATTCTCCTCTATAGGGATGTTGGTGAATAGTGATTGTGCATCAAAGCTTATTATTACTATGTTTTTCAAATTTTTATTCATCTCAGATGCATTTTTTACACTATATTACTTTCACTTACCTATATATGAAATATATAATAAGGGAAAGTATTGCGATCATGAAAAATTTTGACTTCCGGTTTTCAACAGAAACACACGTTTTGGGGTCCCTGAGTCCAAATAACCAAGTCCCGCGGAATGGTCTGTATGTGTGTGTGAACAGATTAGCTCAAAAACCATTAACCGTGCAAACCTGAAATAAGGTATTTAGTGTATGTATATGCCTGCGATGTGACAGCAAAAATTTCATCAAAATTGGTCAAAGGGAGGTACTTTATTTAATAACTTTTTACGTTTTTTCGATTTTCTCAAAAATGGCTCTAACGATTTTTATTAAACTTAGTATTTGATGTATTAATATGCCTGAGATATGACTGTAAAAATATCATCAAAATTGATCAACTACAGGGGGCACTTACTTAATAAATTGTGTATCATTTTCACATGTTTTTTTTATTTACGCAAAAACGGCTTTAAGGATTTTGATCAAACTGGGTATTTGATTTATGTATATGCCAAATATGAGACAGCCGACATTTCATCAAAATTTGTCAAACGGAGGGGGTACTTTATTTCATAACGTGTATTCCAATTTATACCTTTCTTTCGATTATCTCAAAAACAGCTTTAATGATTTTGATCAAATTCGCCATGTTTAATGAAAATTAGGTGTTCTTTAATAACAGGTAAGCTTTATCATTATTAAAATGTTCTGAGGGGGCTTAAATGGGGAAGGGGCCTTTTTTGTTTTCCTGTAAAGAACCCTTGTTTTTGAGGTGAGAGATAGTCAACTGTCAATCTTACGATAAGTGAAATAATGGTCAGGATTTGCAGTTAGAAATTTTTTTTATTTTCGAGAGCCAACGTTTCAATCCAACTTGTGGATCTTCATCAGGGCTTCTGAGTCAAGGTAGATACAAAGAAGTCTTTTTTTGAAAAAAAGATACAAAGAAGTCGACCATTATTTCACCTACCCTTGTTTTTGTTTATATGGAAAAATTAACTGTCTCTCGTCACGCCTAAAAATAAGAAATGGCTAAATATGAGATATGATAAAAATCAAGTAAACATAGATAGGAGAAAAAAAAGAAAAATATTCCGTCAACTCATAAAATATGGCGGAGTACGCTTTTATTGACAGACCATTGTTCATAATTAAAGCCGTTCTGTTCATTTAATGGAAATTATTTGTTTCAGGGTAAATGGAGTTTTCAACAACTACATAGAGAATTATAAAATCAGATGACTTGGAGTATTATGCTTGCATTGCCGAATTATCACAAGTAAAAACTTTTATTTAATAATAAAAAAATTAGTGTTTTTTAAAGAGCAAATAAAAACAAAAATAAGAAATGAATGTGGAAAAATGTGTCTTTGAGAAGTGGCAATTAACAAAACACATCAATTTCTAATTTAAGTAAGTTGGTAAGTGAAAGTTGTGTGTTGCGCACACGCACTAGATTTTTTATTATTACTGTTTAGTTTATTTAATGATGGATTAATAAATTTTGCCAATTCCTCACATGGGCCATTTATGCTGTTTATGATAGGTCTCAAGCTGTTATCTTTTTTGGTACAAAGCATATGACATTGATATTATAAAATTTATTAAAAGACTATCAATCATGCGATTGAGAAATTATATGTAAGTTATATTTAATTCATTATAATTGTAATTAGATCATTGAATGCTAATGAAAATAAATTAATGAACAGGTTTTGAGAATGGGGACACAACCCCAAAACGTCAACAATGTTGAGGAATAGAAAATAAATAGTTGTTAAAAAAGGAGGATGTGTTGCTAGTTAATCATTACTTATAATATAAAAATCTTCCTACCAAATTAAGAAGAAAATAAAAAAGTTATTTATTTCATACTTTTTAGTGTCGGGAGATAATTTGTATTTTAATTACTTAGATATTGACCATTACATTTAATAAATTTATATTTAATAATGAAAGTATATCAATTAGATTGCACCTTTGGATAATCCAGCCCCTGATTACTCTGATGCAATGTGAATATATTGACTGGGTCTTGGAATCATTGAAGAGAGAAGATTTATGTGGCCGTGATATGAGCTTACTTGCTCGGTCAGTGCAAGCAACGGATGCTCTTCAAATCCCGCATTAAAATCTGGCTGATGGCATATCTTTTCTTTTCAAATAAAATTATTTGAACAAAGATACTTAAATAATGTCCTTAAATTTAATAAACCAGTACTTGCTTACCTTTTTAAATGAAGCAGGTTGAATCATCAAAGTGAATTCTGTTAAAACTCTAGGGGCATTAGATATTTCAGAGAGCATATCAACTTTTAAATTGGGAGTGAAGGGATCTGGCAACCTCATGTTCCTTGGAAATGCTGATAAAATAAGATTTCTCATCTAAAATTAGAAAAAAAAGAAATTATAGTGACAATTTTTATTTCAACTTTATTAAATATACAAAGTGTAACTAACATTTTATAACTTTTAGGATGTTACATTCATCAGATTTCATAATAATACGATAATTTTAAAAAATAATAATAAAAAAAGAGCATGTATTTACCTGTATACAATTAGGAGGGATGGCATCACAGAATCCGTAATGATAATCACAAAGGAACTCCGGAAAATCATGAAGTAGTACTAAAAGAACTCTGAGCGTTCCTTTGTAAAGAACTGTTACGGGCTTGGCAAGTTCTGCATTTCTCAAGAATGGTGCCAAATATTTGAACAGATCTACTAACAGTTGAGCATACATGACCCAACCCTAAAAGCAGTAAGACATTACAGTAGATGAGTAATAACATTATAGTAGCTTTTATAGCGAAAGTAAGAAAATTGACAATAATTGGATACAATAACAGATTTATGCTGCCCAAAAACATCACTGCTTTGGTTATTTCTACTATTCGTATTTTTAAAAAAAACGCCAGTGACAAGTAAATTTTAAAATGGTTAAATTTGAAAAATGAAAATGCAGAATTAAAAAAGAATGATTCCATAAAATTCACTAAAAAAATAAAAAGTAAAAATTTAAAGAAATGGTGGAAGAACTAAGTTGAATTCCAAGTACTACATGAATAAAAGGGCTTTTTAGTAATAAAAGAAAGTTTAATTTTGCTCTCAATCCCATCCCTTATCTCTAACTTATTTTTTTAAATATTCTATCATTTTTTGCTACATCAGAAAAAATGTGTTAAACATTTTCAGAACATAACACTTTTTTTTTAGATGTATATCCATACTGTAGTACTGAGAAGCCAGGAGAGAAGATAAAAGGGATATTTTATACCAAGTTGGAAAAGCTGAAATTGTTCACAGAAGTCTCAATTACATCACAACGTGATCAAAATTGTACTTCACATTCCAATCTTTAAAAGAAATTGCTGAACAGGCTAGGCGGTTTGCTGTAATTTTCATTAATTTAATTTGGAAAAAGATTAAGAAAATGGTTCCATAAAATTCAATGTAGCCAGGTCAGGCTCTATTTATGTAAGAAATTAACCTTTAAACAAATAAAATTCTATTCTATTCTAAACTTCACATCAGCTTACGATAGCATTAAGAGGCTGAAATTGTTTGATGTATAGGAGCTATTTGAAGTCCCATAAACGCTAATTTGACAGGTGAGAATGGCCATAAATAGACCCAACAATATTGTTCATGAGGGAACATAACTGTCTGAGGCATAAATTGAATAGTGAAGTATGAAAAGAGGATGCATTAGCATGTATAAACCGAAGGCACCATTTTCATTAGAATGGTATGTATAGGTATTAGGATTAGTAGATGATTTGACTAAGATTGACCAAGTTGGTTTTAGAGCCATTTGTATACTATAAAGCTCTCTAGAAAAATTTGAAATTATTTTAGCTTCCTTTATACTAATCTGATCAAGGATTTTAATGGCTTAAAAACTAAAAAAAAAAATACCCTTTTTTTGAAGTCAATGTTTTCAGAGATTAATAAAAACTAAAAAAAAGGCTATTTAAAAAAAAATAGTCCTACGATGCCTAAAAATCTAGTTTATTTAAAAAATTTGCACCTTCTGATTAGGGGTGTGCCCCAGCATTTTCCCAAGAAATATTCGGTGAGAAACCAATTCTAACCAAGCGTAAGAAAAACCAGGTGATTTAGACGGTCTAAGGATGTGGAGGGTGTGGAAATAAGCTGTCAATATCTGAAAATAAAGATTTATACAATTATAAATTTATTTAAGCAATAAAATTTAATTAATTCACTTTGTCTTAATGAAATTATTACCTGGAAATTTATCGCATCCAAAATTGGTTCAGTACCATTTAATTCTAAAAAAAGCATAATAAATATTCTTTGGTAAGGCAACTGTTGAAATTCAGTTTGGTGGGTTTCATGATCTTGCTGTAATACACCTGCGACTATCCCCAAAACTTTGTTTAAAAGATTAATTTTTGTCTGACTGTTATTTGCATCTCCAGAATGTTTGACAAGAAGTGAAATTAGTTTCACATAAGCATCAACAGTGTGAAACATTTTATTTCTAACCGCTGTAGCGGAAGTTCCAGTCACATCTGGAAGAAGCCTGTAACATAGTTCCACTACCATCTGTGTACTCAAGCGAAAAAATCTAGTGATCAAATCATCAGTTTTTAATATTCCATGACAATTCATCTAAAAAAAAAAAAAAAAAAAAAAAAAAAAAAAATATTAATAAAAATAGTAAAGAAAATAACACAATTCAGAGAATATTCATTAAAGGCATTCAGCATGTTGAAATAACACAGACTTGAATGCGATGTCTAGCACTATTAATATCAATTCTGATATAAAATGATAATATTACATTTTTTATTTTTTTTTTTCCTCCAAAAAACAAATACAAGATTGATCCTATTTGTGATTCAGTTACTAAGTCAAGGTTCTTGTCAACTTTCCTGAAATCAGTACCTTTTGGGTTCGGGGAGGGTCAAAAATTGTCTAAGACCACGTAAAATTGTCCCAATAATTTATCAGTTTCAACTGCAGAGAAAACGTTAATGCAATTTAAAATAATCACTATTTTTGAGAAGCAATAAGATTTATATAGTCGGTGTAAAATCATAGTGAACTATGTGCCAAACCAATTTAATATTTTTTTTATTTTTAAATTACCAATTGTCATTTTTTTAAATTTTGCTTCTTTCTATTTGAATAAAATAGAAGACAAAGTAAAATATATTGTACTTTAAAAGTGATAGAAGTAAAAACATTTCACAAAATTTAACTTTAACTTCAGTTTTCTCTAAACATGTTGTTTGACGCTTAGTTTAATATATTAATTATCTTGTTGCTTGATGGTCGAGTTACTAAGTCAATTTCAAATTTTAGAAACTTTGAAATCTGAAGACTTCAGCATTGAAAAAAATCTGGTGCGTGCACGCAACATACAACTTTCACTTACCAACTTACTTAGATTAGAAATTGTGTTAATTGCCACTTCTCAAAGTTACACATTTTTCCACATTCATTTTTTATTTATGTTTTCATTTGCTCTATAACAAACACTAATTTCTTTTATCATTAAATAAAAGGTTTTACTTGAGATTATTCGGCAATGCAAGCATAATACTTCAAGTCGTCTGATTTTTATAATTGTCTATGTAATTATTGAAAATTTCATTTAGTTACCATGAAAAAATTATTTCCATTAAATGAACAGAACAGCTTTAATTACGAACAATGATCTGTCATTAATACTACGCATAAGTGGGTTCAACGTGTTTTATGAGTTGACTGAATATTTTTTTTTTCTCCTCTATATGTTTACTTGGTTTTTTTCATATCTCATATTTAGCCATTTCTTATTTTTAGGCGTAACGAGAGACTGTTAATTTCTCCATATAAACAAAAACAAATGTACTTTATAGGAAACAAAAAAACAAACAAAAAAGGCCCCTACCCAATTTAAGCCCCTTCAGAACATTTTTATAATGATAAAGCTCACCTGATATTAAAGAAGACTTGATTTGATTAAACATGACGAATTTGATGAAAATCGTTAAAGCCGTATTTGAGATAATCGAAAAAAAGGTAAAAATTGGAAAAAAGTTATGAAATAAAGTGCCTCCTCTGTTAGACCAATTTCGATGAAATGTTGGCTATCACATCTTCGGCATATACATACATCAAATACCCAGTTTGATCAAAATCGTAAAGCCGTTTTTGAGTAAATAAAAAAAACACGTGAAAATGGTACAAAATTTATTAAGTAAAGTCCCCCCTCCGGTTAATCAATTTAGATGAAATTTTTACAGTCATATCTCGGGCATATTAATAACTCAAATACTCAGTTTAATCAAAATCGTTAGAGCCGTTTTTGAGAAAATCGAAAAAAACGTAAAAAGATATTAAATAAAGTACCCCCTCCCTTTGAGCAATTTTGATGAAATTTTTGCTGTAACATCGTGGGCAAATACCTACACTAAATACCCAATTTCAGGTTCGCAGGGTTTATAGTTTTTGAGCTAGTCTGTACACACACACACGCACGCACACACACACACACACACGCACACACACACACGCACGCACACACGCACACACACACACACACGCACGCACGCACGCACGCACACACACCATTTCGCGGGACTTGGTTATTTGGACTCAGGGGGGCCCCAAAACGTGTATTTCCGTTGAAAACCGCAAGTTGAAATTTTTCACGATCGCAATACTTCCACTTACTATATATTTTATATGTAGGTAAGTGAAAGTAAAAATGACATACTATCGAAAGTAGAAGTAGATGTAGCTGAATATATTGCTAGTAATTTTATTTGTATTTTTATTTCCAATTTTTTAATTTAAATAAGATCAAGCAAAAGTTATTAATAGTGTATTATTTCAAGATTCACAGTATGAAGACGCTCATTAAAATATCATGCAAGGAGTGCTTGACGGCAGGGTTTGAAATTAACTGCTATTTTCTGGGAAAGACATTAAAAGTCAAATCAGGACTTTTATATTTCTAATCCTTATATATATAAAAATCTCGTGTCCGGATGTTTGTCTCTCTATTTCTCAGAAACTACTCAACCGATTTTAATGAAATTTGGCTCAATGTATATAGTTTTGGCCAACTTAACGGACCGGATAGTTTTTAACTTGATTAGTGATCAAACTAATTCTTATATAGCGAATTATTGCAAATACAGTAGGTCGTGTTTCAATTTATTAACAAGGCGTCATATGTCGATTTCATAATGTTTTTGTTTATAAGCATGCTATTGTAATACAGGTTATCATTATTATAATTTTGTATTGCGTTATGTGAGTGCAGTTATTTGTTCCTATATTATTATTTTCCACAGACAAATAGTAATACAAATTTGTATTTATTGTTAATTTTCATTAAAGAATAAATAAATCAAGAAAAGGTTACAATAAATTCTCAAATGTGTAGGTACTTTTTCTTCCTTTTCCTTTTTTATTTGTATTTAAATTAAATTACTAGCTAAGCGCTGAAACACTTTGCTGTGGCCCACCCTGATATCAACTTTTAGTAAAGTAAATACATTTTAATAATTTAAATTAGGCTATTATTTAAAATAATACTCTATAAATGTTGTAACAGCACCTACTGTCATAGGTGTAACCTAATAGAAACCTGCCTTGGGGAGTCAGTGTTGCCAAAAATTAGTGAATATTAGTAAGCTGGCTACACTGCGGGTAAACAGTCGTAAAAACTCCCTCACAAAAAGAGTGTGTTTTGATTAGGTGTTGTGGGATACTTTGTGATTTGCTAAAGAACTGCATAATTAAGACTTTAATATTATATTTTCAGTTGATTTATTTAACAGAAGTTTCTTTATTTTCATTATTCGTTTTGTTATTATTATTTAAATACAGTGTTTTTTTATTTTACCAAACCTTTTTATCATTTTTATCCCAAGATCTAAAATGTAAAATTTAAAAAATGTCAGTGAAGATTTGTAATTCCTGCTTTATCAACAATAATTTAAAGTTGAGAAAATTGAATCCCAATCGAATAGAGGATGTTACTTCCTGTTCAGCAGAGCTGTAATTATCTTTAAAAGTAAAATTTAAGAAATGTTAGCGAAGATTATAATCCTTTCTTTAATTTAAAGTAGGCTATTATTGGGAATGATATTTCGTTGTTAATTTTACCAGAATACAATTTTTTACTTATCTTTAAATGATTGTTGATTAAGAAAGGATTACAAATCGCGGCATTTTTTAAATTTTACATTTAATGATTATTACACCTCTACTGAACAGGAATAATTGTTATTTGGGTAACTTCAAGTTTCAGATTTATCCGCCATAAATATGAGAGTACTACTGCAAAATAATCCATCGGCAGATATATTTTTTAAACAATTGCTCTATATTGGAAACAGTGAAATAGAGCTGCATCGAAATTCAAAATTTATCAAATTACCAGAAAATTTCTGAACTGTTGTAGAGACGAAAATTGAACTGTCTACGAAATATAAAGTGTCTTTCCTGATATTTTGAACAATTATTTGGACTATAATTGGCTGGGTAGCCGTGCTATTATGGCAGCAAAAAATGTTGATTTCGATGAAATAAACTTCCAAAATCAATTGACAATGTTCTAGATGTAAACGAAGCCGTAAATTTCCCATCAGATTTTTTTAATTCCCTGGATATACACCCAAACAATCTCCAGTTGAAGATTGGTTCACCGATCATTCTTCTTCGTAACTTAAATCCACCTCAATTGTGCAACGGTACACGTTTGGTCATTAAAAGGATCACCGGAAATGTTATTGAAGGAAAAATGTTTTCTGGAAGGTTTACAGGAGATATCGCCCTGTTGCCACCTATTCCCCTGGAACCGACAGAATTTTCAATAAAATTTAAAAGGCTTCAATATCCTATTCGTTTGGCTTTTGCCATGACCATAAACAAATCCCAAGGGCAAACAATGTCCACTTGGACTTTGAAAATCCGTGTTTTTCCCTTGGGCAATGGCATAACTCACGTGGGAAATGGGTATCGCCTGCTCACGTGTGTGGAAACCGGTTAACCCAAAACATTTTGAACAAATTAGTACTTGAATAAATAAAAATTCTTAATTGTATTATGTAAAAACCTCTTTAAGAAGAGATTTATTATCACTCAAATATATTGCTAAATTAAAAGCTTCAACACACCACCCTCCTACCGAACACTTATTAGCCGAAGGGTTGGGAAATCGAGGTCTCAAAGAAATTGAGAAAAACGCCTATCAAAAGGACATATATGACGCGTTAACCAAGATTGGCATGACCCTGAGCAAAATTAAACCCGTTGTTAAACTAACAATACCAAGTTGAAGTAGTGTTAGGCCAATAATCAATAGATCAATGGCTGAGGTTACCAAACCTTACTTCAGTCATCCTTTTTAAAATTAGTGGAAAAATATAGCCATTTCGAGTTAGTTTATACCGATCCATAAAAAAAGGGCGATAGTGTTGGCAGCTCTGTGAGTCGTAAACACAATCAGCTCCTTTTTATTCAAACTACATTGAAATATGAGATGTAAAAAAAAAAACTTTAACTTTCCTATATTCTTTACCAAATACTTTTACATGGTGTAATGCTCTATTCTCAATCACGTTGGATTTTGATTAGCTGAAAGGTTTTCATCTTTATCAATGAATATTGGTATTACTGTATTTGTTTAAAAATATTAGGATATAACTACTGAGCCACAGCAACGCGTGGCCGGGTCTGCTAGTAAATAAATAAAAATCACATCATGACTTTTATATTTCGGGCCAGAAAATAAAAGTCCTGATATGATCTTAATCACAATGATACCTAATATAAGAGTCAAAGCTTGATTTTCATTATTTAAGGATGAATTTATCAGCTTTTTTATCGGATTTCTCCATATTGTTGTTCATTATTGGGTTAACCGTTTTTATGGAAATCTTATAGGGTATAATAAATTACCTCATATCTATCTTAAGATCGATTATTAGATTATCAAGGCTGCTGATAATGAAAAAAATATCGATATACAACCTCAGGCTCACTCAGGTATCGATTGCAACTTATCCGATATTTACAATAAAATGATATCGATTTTTCGATTACGCGCTCAGGTATCGATTTATTTCACATACGCGATATAAACGATATTGTGGTCCACTCATTGGTTAATTGGGATGCTGATTTAGAAAATGATATAGATTTTTCGATTACGCGCTCAGGTATCGATTTATTCCAACATACGCGATATAAACGATATTGTGGTCCACTCATAGGATATTTGAGGTGCTAAATTTGAAAATAATATAGATTTTTGGATTACGCGCAGGTATCGATTTATTTCAACATACACGACATAAACTACTTGCAAATGACTAATTTTATGAAAATATTTAAAATGTATGCAACTTATAACCACAATATCGTTATCATCGTGTAGGTTGCAATATATCGATACCACTTAATCATAAAAACTATATCATTTCCATATTCAGCACCTTCCATAACTCAATGCTGACTTTCATATAGTTTATATCGCGTAAGTTGTAATAAATCGATACCTGAGCACGTAATCCGAACATCGATATCATTCTCAAATTAAGTACCTCGAATATCATATGAGCGGACCCAAATATCGTTTATATCGCATAAATTGAAATAAATCGATACCTGAGCGCGTAATCCAAAAATCGATATAATTTCCATATTCAGCACCTTCCATAACCCAATGCCGACTTTCATACAGTTTATATCGTTTAAGTTGTAATAAATCGATACCTGAGCACGTAATCCGAACATCAATATCATTTTCAAATTAGGTACCTCGAATATCATATGAGCGGACTCCAATATCGTTCATATCGCGTAAGTTGAAATAAATCGATACCTGAGCGCGTAATCCAAAAATCGATATAATTTTCAAATTCAGCACCTCAAATAACCTATGAGTGGACCACAATATCGTTTATATCGCGTATGTTGGAATAAATCGATACCTGAGCGCGTAATCGAAAAATCTATATCATTTTCAAATTCAGCACCCCAAATAACCTGAGTGGACCCCAATATCGTTTATATCGCGTAACTTGAAATAAATCGATACCTAAGCGCGTAATCGAAAAATCGATATCATTTTCAAATTCAGCACCTCAAATAACCTATGAGTGGACCACAATATCGTTTATATCGCGTAAGTGAAATAAACCGATACCTGGGCGGGTAATCGATAAATCGACATTTTCAAATTCAGCACCCCAAATAACCTGAGTGGACCCCAATATCGTTTATATCGCGTAACTTGAAATAAATCGATACCTGAGCGCGTAATCGAAAAATCGATATCATTTTCAAATTCAGCACCTCGAATAACCTATGAGTGGACCACAATATCGTTTATATCGCGTAAGTGAAATAAATCGATACCTGGGCGCGTAATTGATAAATCGACATCATTTTTAAATTCAGCACCTCAAATAACCTATGAGTGGACCCCAATATCATTTATATTACGTAACTTGAAATAAATCGATACCTGAGCGCGAAATCGAAAAATCGATATCATTTTCAGAATCAGCACCCCAATTAACCTAGAAATCAACCCCAATATTGTCAAAAAAGGATAAGTTGCAATCGATACCTGAGCGAGCCTGAGGTTGTATATGGATATTTTTTTCATTATCAGCAGCCTTGATAATCTAATAATCGATCTTAAGATCGATATGAGGTAATTTATTAGACCCTATAAGATTTCCATAAAAACAGTTAACCCAATAATGAACAACAATATGGAGAAATCCGATAAAAAAGCTAATAAATTCATCCTTAAATAATGAAAATCAAGCTTTGACTCTTATATTAGGTATCATTGTGATTAAGATCATATCAGGACTTTTATTTTCTGGACCGAAATATAAAAGTCATGATGTGATTTTTATTTATTTATTAGAAATATAAAAGTCCTGATTTGACTTTTATTCTCTTTCCCAGAAAATAAGAGTTAATTTCAAACCCTGCTTGAAGGTAATTAGTGATTCACTACTAAATACAACAAAAAGTGTGTTGTTCATAAAAAATCGTTGATTTTTTAAAACTTATGAAGTTACAAGAATTTGTAAAATTTTTAAGCTAATTTTTAGGGAATTCCTACAGAAAATCGCTTTAATGAAAAACGATATGTCAACAAATTACTGGCTCAATGTTTAAACCAGAACTTTTTTTATTTTTTCTGAACATTTTTCCTTGGATTGTGAAAATAATCATTTAAACCAATTCATAGGGTCATCAAATTTTAATAATACAACTAGCTAGGGTGCCAGGCTTCGCTCCGGTAGTTGTGTGTTAGTTTCAATAACAGAAAACCTTTAAAATTAAAGGAAATATAGAACAAAATTAGCACCTTCGTGAGACTTTGGTTTTAACTTGGTATTGATATTAAGATTCGAGATCTGCAGAGTCTGCCCAAATACGGAACCCTATATACTTTATGGGGGGGGGGGGCTGAAAATGGTAAATAAATATTAATTTGGCTGCAACTTTGTCGAGTTATGCATCGTTTTTGATGGTTTCTGTGATTCTGAATCCTACAAGCCCATTCCACGCAGTCAACAGATAATAAGTTATTAGATTATAGCAGATAAATCAGATATCTCAGTTAAAAAAAGTTATATTTCAAGTGGGTACATCTTAGGCCCCGACTACTGGGGTGCTCGACCCCCCCCCCACCAATGCTGCAGTTATAGTCTGTGATAACTTTCAGTCTACAGACTGCAATACCATGTGAATTTTCCATTCGATTTCGTGATGTAAAATCTTTGTACGTAACTGCATTTTACCTTTCACGACCATATTAAGTAAAAAATTCATTCAAAAGATTACTTTAAAAATCCCTGGACAGACAATCTGGCTATTAACTTCAAATTGATCATTTATCCATGACAGTATTTATTGATTGAATGATGTATATATAAAGTTTTTAACAAATTAAAGTCTTTCCATCAGTGGCGAGTCCAGAAATTTTCTGAGGGGAGGGCGCACTTTTTCTTTTATATTTCATGAGAAATGAAGGCCCAAATTTAAAATACATATTAGTACATAATAACGTTGTAAATTACTGTAAATGTTTAAATACAATTCATTTTCAATTAGTGGACATGAAAAATGACTAAATATAGCTCATTTTATATAGAAATCCTATAGTAATACTTTAGAATTACTAATTAGACCCTCAGTTAACAGAGATATCCGCAATCAACTTATTTCTGATTAATCGACTTATACTCGTATAAATCTGTATATCGCACGTCGGATTGTTACAACTCTAAAAATATCAATTTTAAGTTATAAATACCGCTTGAATCAGAATGATTCAAATGAAAGGAAAACCTGCAATGCCATAATATTCACAATATTATTAATAATTTCTTTAGCTTCAGGCCCAACATACATATTCTTTTACGGTGGGGATGATCATGTAACGCAAGTAGAGGGCTACTTTTGAGTTACAGTTAGTACCATTGGTACTAAACGCTGTAATGGTAGACTATTTTCTCTAGTCGCTGTCTGTATGTGATTAAATCAAAATTTGTACCATCCTGAAACTTCAGTTTAGTATTAGTGGTAAGTTTAGAAACCTCAAGAGTCCGCCCATATATGGTTCGGATATAAGAGATCCTATTATTGCGGTTCTCTTAATGCGTTTTCTTCCCTTTTCTAGATTAAGAAAATTTATTTTGGCAGCAAATATGTCCTGGTATGTACCATTTTTTATGGTTTATATGTTCTGATTCCATTGAGACCATTCTCATGACGATACCGGATCCTTATCAAGTAACTTCTCCTTTTTCGAATTTGGTTAAAAATTTACGAACAGAACAGAACTATTAAACAGAAATATTATATGAAAACTTTATTTTCGATATATATTCCATTAGGTTATATCTTTTATTCATATGATCTATAGGTTATCTATTTTATTCAATGTTAGTTTTTATTCGCTTACTACACTAATAAGCAATTTTTCTTTTGTTGTAAATTTACTCTTAACTGTATATTGATTAAAGGCAATGTTTCGACCAATTCTTTCCTCTTCTGTAAAACTTAATTCGCTTAGGAATTCAGTTGGTTTTGTTTTTAATTTCAATTCATTGCTGAGATGTAATCACCTAATTAAAAAATAAAAAGGAAAAAATAATTATTTATACATAATCTCGTGTAATTTAAAGAAAACAGCTGAAGCTAAAACCATAACAAAGCGAACTATGAACGATAACCTTATGAATTGAGTTTAGCTAGCGCTCCTGGCTTCCAAATGTCGAACTAAATTTTTTCATTCATTTACTCGCCTGGGCTTATTAGAGAGGCTAATTACATGTAGCGAGAGGCTTAAAATTACAGCCCTTGTCCCTTCAACATTACACACTTAAAATTAAAACTGAAACCTCCTTCATCGTTAGGTGCAATAGGGCAATACAACGACATAACATTCTTGATAGTAGGTGTAGTCGTTTTTGAGCCTTTTCATTACAGGAGAGTTAGTCTTGGTTCTAAGCTCAAGTCACATGATTATTTCTGAGTTAGGGTCTGGCCACACATGTCCGCACGGCAGCACTAATATAGGTTATGTTCAGAATATTTTTAATTTAACTTACATATTACCTTTAGTTATGCCTAAAGTGGCCTGTGTCTGACATGTGTGGCCTGACCTTTAGGCATAACTAAAGGTAATATGTAAGTATGATACTTAAAGGCCAGTATGTCTTCAGAAATAATCTTCCTTAATGTATTTTAACCCTTTGTGACATGCGCCTCTCAGACTTTCATTCCTCCCCTCTATCGGCACTGCATGCCGCATTGGTATTTTTCTTTGTTTTTCGACATTTACGTCTTCTTAAAGCTACTATTTAAATATTTTTACCTCAGTACATTTTATCAAAATAATAAGAAGAGGTAGACATTTTTAATAAATATACATTTTTATTTTTAAAAAATAAAAATTTCCAACGAAAAGTAATCACCAAAATAGGAACAAAAACAAGAAACATAATACAGTAGAGTCTCTGTAATCCGAACCCACTCTAATCCGAATTCCCTGTAATCCGAACCGGCATCAGGTTTATTTTTTTTAATTGTAAAAAAAAAAATATTCGTGACATAGATCTTTTGTCGGGTTTTCCTTAGAATCCAAAACACAGGAGGGAAATGTAGACTCGCCCCTTCTCAGAACTCAACTTTATCCATTGCTATTTAATTTTCTCGGAAGTGCCGGCGGAAGTCGGTCTAGTATAGGGTAGTATCGCTCAGTTCAGTTCGGAATTTCAGTCTGTTCGGAACACCCCTATTATTGTCATTGTGTTAAACTAACGTTACCAGCATGTCTAAGCGAAAGCACACAACCCTGTCGCTTGCCGATAAGTCAAAAATTATAGATCAATTAGATTCCGGAGTAGCCGCCACAACCATTGCTAGTAATTTCGGAATCAGAAAATCCACTGTAACGGACATTAGAAAAAAAAGGGAAGAAATTCTAAAGTTTGTATCTTCAACAGATCAAGGCCCAGGTAAGAGAAAGACATTAAAATCAAGTGATTATCCTGTTATGGAAACAGCTCTTTTTACATGGTTCCTTCAAGAGAGAGCAAAAGGAACCCCAATTTCTGGGGAAATTTTACGCGAGAAAGCAATTATGTTTTATCAAAAAGTAAATAAAAATAACGACTTTAAAGCCAGCATTGGTTGGCTTGATAAATTCAAAAAGCGGCATGGTATTCGACAATTAGAACTTACTGGGGAACAATTATCCAGTGACTCAACAGCTGTTGAGCCATTTAAAAAGAAGCTGAGGGAAACTATAGAAAAGTTGAATTTGAGTCCTCATAAAGTTTATAACGCTGATGAGAGCGGTTTATTTTGGAGAGTCTTGCCAAAGAAAACCTTAGCTCACAACAATGAGGAGTCAGCCCCACGGCATAAAATAAGTAAGGAGAGGGTAACCTTTATGCCATGTGCTAATGCAAGTGGCAGTCACAAGTTAAATTTATTGGTTATTGGTAAATCAAAAAAACCAAGATCCTTTAAATCTAGTCCATTACCTGTAATCTACAAAGCACAAAAAAGATCTTGGATTGATGGGGCTTTGTTCACAGAGTGGTTTTTCACAGATTTTGTCCCCTCAGTGAAAAAAAAAAGTTTAGAACTTAATATTACGCCAAAAGCATTATTAATCCTTGACAATGCCCCAGGTCACCCAGACGAGGAAATCCTGAAAACTGACAACGGGAACATCATGACAATGTTTTTACCTCCGAACTGCACTCCTCTTATTCAACCGATGGACCAACATGTCCTACAATGTATCAAAATTCATTATAGAAAAAAACTATTGATGCAAATTTTATCTGAGGATAAGGACGTATTAACATCTCTAAAATCAGTTAATTTGAAAGATGTGGTTTTTAACCTAGCTGAAGCATGGAATTCAGTATCCACAAAACTAATAGAAGCCCCATGGAAGAAATTATGGCCAGAGCTATCACATTTATTGGTCCCTGAAGGCCATATTGGTAATAATGCTTTGGAAGAAGTCGACAATGAAGAAACCGGGGATAATATTAAATCTATTACTAATCTGTTGTGTAAAATATCGCAAGGAGGAGAGGTTACAGAAGACAAAACCAGAGAGTGGGCAGTCGGTTAAAAATGAAAATGACGTGGATGAATTTTTAACTGATGACGAGATTGTCCAGCGAATTGTGGAAGATGGGAGAAACGATGAGGACCAAGAGGAGCAATGTGAATGGCAAACTGTTGTGACACATTCTGATGCTGTTCAAAGTCTTAATAAATGTCTGGATTGGGCGTCAGAAAACAATATACCATTACATCAGGTAATGCAACTCGTCAACTTCGATCGCATGCAATGAGTCTCAAAATTGAGCAATCAAAAGTGAAAACGATAATGGACTACTATTTTAAAAAATAAACCATTAGTTTATCATTATGATGTAGTCCTGTATCATTAAGTGTAATTTCTAGCATTATAAAATATATTTGATTAATTGAAAAGTTAATATACATTTAGTTTCTGTTTTATTACATTGTTCATCGTTCATTGTTCAGCATTGTTGTTCAGTTTTTAAATGCATATGTACTTTTTATATGTACTTTTTTTTTCCATGTTCCACTAATCCGAATTTTCGCTAATCCGTATCAGCGTGTGCAATCATTAGTTCGGATTACCGAGACTCTACTGTAGTACATTGAGAACATTGGACAGTTGCATTATTGATTCTATTTTTTCCACATTCATGGCATGAACCTTTCCTAGGTCCAAAATAAGACAGTAGTGAGATTTCGGTTCGAGTTTTTTATAGGTTCAATGAGGCGTTTTACTACATCTGTCGGTTTTTTTGATGATCTGAATGGCCCAAGTGGTTGAACTCCACAATATATCTTAAAATTGTAGACGGAAAAAGTTTGCCGAATCCAAACAGTTCGTACACGCTAGTGGCACGGGAAGCTGCAAAAATGGACTTTTTCACTTTAACCAATTGCTAGACACTGCCTGTAAATCACAGAAACTCAGGTCCACCTATCTCCTATTCAACGCACATGCGATGAGGAATACTGTGGCGCTCATCCGGTTAAATTAAGAAATTACCGTGAAAATTCAAAATTACCAAAATTGCAGCATGGAGTGCCGCTTAGCGTGTAACAAAGGGTTAATGTTATAAAAATATATCTTATAGTGCTAATAGATTAATTGTTAGTTTATTAATACCCCAATTCATTTAAAAACACCAACAGAGCCAAATAGTTTTTAAAGATGATTGCAGTGAGCTTGGGGTTTAGGACTGTAGGACCTCAAGGGGTGGGCGAAAAGGAGCACACTTTCAGGTGACAGCCACAGTAGCTGTGCCTCCTCTATGTTATTCTATACTCTATGGGCTGGCCATGTCAGGACACCTCACCTTGCACCGCACCAAATCCAACAATTGAAGGTCCTATCCTTTTAGCCTCGCCCCTAGCACAACCAGGCTTCACGGCCCTCTCATTCATCGAAATATTTTTATATATGCATAGTTTTAGAATAATCTCTGCTAATTTCATTTCTTTAGTAGCTTAAATAATTCTATACTTATATAATTATATTATTATATACTGATATTTAAGATCATACAACTTTTTCTAATAAAATAGAACATCAAATTAATGATTTTCCGTAAATAATACTTTGCATTGGTGCAAATTTGCTATTGTGATTTTAAAAATTTTATTGTTTAATTATTTAAAAGAGACACAGATTACTATTAAATTGGGATTTATAAATGGAATGTAGATTGAAATTTTGAATAACTTTTTCATCGGCGAGCTTTACGTCATCTATCAAACCATTTGCATATTTTTAAAACCTATCTATCTATATTTTTTTTTATTTTAACTTCAGACTTTCTGGAATCTGACAAATCAACTTTTTGGAATTTTTACTTTATATAAATGAGGAACCACCATGACAAGGACAGATCCAGCCTGTTGCAAAGAGGTGGGCTGCACATTGCACATTTATCGAAGCATGTGGCCTACTCTAAATTAATTAGTTAGTGAAAGTTGTGTGTTGCGCGCACCCTCCCTCCAGTGGGGCTACGGCCCATAGAGATGCCTGTATACACTCCTGATCAAAATTAACACACCACCATAGAATTTAACTATAAATTCCATTTTACGTAAACAGAATGCACCTCTTGATGTTTATTCATTTGTTTATGATCCATGAATTGTTTACAAACAGTGATTGTTCCTTTTAATCCCGTTTGAAATGGAATTTTTGAAATCCATGATTTTATTCTATTGTTTGATTCCTCAGTTTAGTCAGTTTTACTGCAGTTGCTTTCAAGTGAACGCTTGCTTGCTTTTCTAAAAGTTTTGAACTGAATTAGTTCAAATTTTGATTCATGGCCCCCACTAGACATTTATCCGAGTATGAAGCTGCCAGGACCTTAAATCTTCTCTCTGAAGGATACAGCTAGCGTGAAGTTGCCAGGAGACTTGATTTTCACCATAAAACTATTGAAAGAGCCCTCCAAAGATTTCAAGAGACCACCACTCATGCACGAAGGCATGAACAAGGGCGTCCAAGAGCCACAACCAAGATAGATGATAGATTTTTAAGCCTACAGGCTTTTAAGAAGAAGGCAAGTTACAAGTTCTCAACTTGGCAATTGTCAGACGAGAAATCATTTCAGCCCCCCACTTTCAGGAGAAGGTTGAGGGAGTTTGATTTGACAGTAAAAGGTTTGTCTCGGTACCTCTTCTAACCAGGGAGCACCGAGTAGCAAGACTACGATTCGGCAGGGAACATCTTAATTGGGATTTCGACGATTGGAGGAGGGTTTTCTTTTCTGACGAAGTCAGAATCGCTTTAACATCTTCTGATGGGCGTCTTCGCACATGGAGACGGCGTCGAGAATTATCCCTCGTACATCTTTGGCGGGGGCTCAATAATGGACTGGGGTGGTATCACGATGGAGGCTCGCACAGAGTTAGTGGTTATTCGAGGACGATTCTTGAATGCAGCAAGGTATGCGGAAGATATCCTACAAAACCATGCTATGCCTTTTGGTAGAAATTTTAATGAAGGATTTTTATTTATGCAGAATAATGCAAGACCACACCGGGCAATATCTGTAAAACAATTCCTAAATGAGGAGGGCATTGAAAGGATTGATTGGCCAGCTCGAAGTCCTGACCTCAACCCCATTGAGCATGTCTGGGACCAACTCAAACGAAACATTAGAAGTTGTGTACCAGCTCCTACCACCCTGTTGCAGTAGGAACAAGCTGCACTGGAAGAGTGGGGGAGTATTCCTCTCGACAGAATTGCGAATCTCATCAAAAGCATGAGGATACGTCTGGAAGCAGTAATCAAGGCCAGAGGAGGCAACACAAAGTACTGATAAAACTATAATTTTAAGAAACAGATTTTAAACTTTTATTCCACTTTTTCTAAAACAGTTGTTTTGGTTCATGTATAAGAAATAATTTTTCAACAAAGCGATAAAATATTGAAGTGGTACGTTAATTTTGATCAGGAGTGTATATAAATTTTACATCTTGTTAAACTAAATATTATATTTTCTGAAGTTCTCAGCTTTCCAATGAAATATTATACATATACATTACTGCACTTTTTAAGGGAAATAGAAATTTCAATCTTGGCTAAACATTTTCCTTTTTTTTTCTGGTATATGTTTATAGACCATTTTCATATTTCATTTCTTATTACTAGGCATAATGAGAGAAAGTTAATTTCTCCATATAAACAAAATCAAAGGTACTTTATAGAAAGAAAATAATTTTCTTTCACAATTTAAGCCTTGTCATAGACCATTTCTATGGTAAAACCTACCTGATGATAAAGGATTCTCGATTATTACTAAACTTGACGAGTTTAATCCAACATTAGAGCTATTTTTTTTTTTTTTTTAGAAAATCGCAAAAAACGTAAAAATGTGATAAATATTTTTTAATAAAGCACCCCTTCCATTAACAATTTGGACGAAACTTTTGCTGTCACATCACGGGCATATACCTACCTCAAATATCAAATTTTAGTTTGGTGCGGTTTATCGTTTTTGAGCTAGTATGTTCACACACAGATCAATCTTCTCTTATCAGTTCTTTAGTTAACCTGTCCTTAAACCTGCATCTTTATAAAGGTACACTTTGTTAAATAAAGAAAATGTTGAGGAGTGTATATAAAATGAGAATTCACTAAAGGAATACTTAAGCTTGAATGGCATAAAGTTTACTTTGACATAGGATCCAGTTGAGGTATTCTTTAAGCATCCTAAGGAACGTTCATAAACATGGTTCTAACTCTAATTATTCTCTACAACTTTAATAGTTGAACAGTAATATATTTTTTCTTTGTTCCATTTATTATTTCTTAAGGGACTCCATCCCAGAATAAAGTTTACTTTCATTCTACTTTATTCAATTATCTCCGATCTAATATCTGTCACAGGACTATTTCAAAAACATATCTATTAGCGATAAAATTTGGAAAGACCAAAAATAGAGGGGTAGGTGCAGGAACCTCCGTCCTCCTTCCCTCTTAATACACTGACATATCTTACGTAAAAGACCAACTAATTCGACAGGAATGGATTAGGAAGCAGTCTAAAAATTGCTAATTCCTCATGGGTTATCATAGCTCAAAGTGAACTTCATTAAATGGGAATAAAGTCAAAAGAGTAAAAAGTAATCAGAAACGAGTTTAATCACAGCTCTGAGGCAGAGTTGGGCAAATTATAATCTGAATAATGATTAATGAATATGAATAATTGTAATCATACAACAGATGAATAATGAATAACCATTATTCATAATCAGTGCGGAGTATTTTTGATGATTATTGAGTGTATATGGTATTCATTTGAAATGAATAATGAATAATTGGTATTCAATTATTCATGATTAACGAATACTGATAAATTCAATTAGTCATTATTCATGAATAAAATATATTCATGAGCCAGGATTATTATAATATTCATCAATCATGAATGCCTAATATTCATAAATCATGAATAACAAATATTCACCAATCATCAATCATCAATATGATATATTCATAATCATTATTCATTTAAATTTAAAATACGAGGATACATTTCTGAATTAAAAGATTTCCTAATGAGCAAGGACAAGTCCTAAGAGTGGGTGTAGTCAACTGAACAACATTAGAAGTCACAAGTAAAGAATTAGACCCTTATTCCAATGGGTATTAGTAAAGGTCTATTGATAAGTATAGAAAGAGCAAAGAAATTTTCAATCATCATTCATGACTATTAGTACTCAGAATTGTGATTTTTTTGTAATCATGATTAATGAATTTAGATTATTCATGATTAATGAATGATCTGTAATCATGAGTGGTGTATTCCCATTATTCATGATTAATGAGTAATTAGTAATAATGAATAATTAATTCTTCTTAATCATGATTACTGACTAACATTTACTAATGAATAATGGTCATTCATGATTGTTGAATACATTATATTCATGAATACTCCACGACTAGTGATTAATACAATTCATGAATAATGATTACGCACTAAAGAATGATTTGTGAATGATGATTACAATCATTACTCACATTTTTGATTATTAGTCATAATCATGATTACATTTTTATTTAAATATGCCCAACTCTGCTCTGAGGGTAGAAGCTCACTATTAGCAATAAAAATTGGAAATAACAAAAATAGAGAGGTAGGTTCAGGGCCCTTTTTTTAGTTCGACCTATTTTATAGTTTTTGTCATAAGAAAGAACGTGGTAAAAGCTGTAAAATGACACCCATTCCATGTGCCATCCCAAAACACAATGCTACCTGTTTGTTAACACAATTTTGTAAAGTTTACAGCTGCCTAGTTCAAGAATGAGCAGACATGTTTCAGTAAAATTTCATATCTTTTCAAGTCTCAACCATTAGTAAACCTTATGGAAAATTTCAAGAAAAACTGAAATAGTGATGTTCAAAATCTTTAAAAAAAAAAAATAATTAAGAAACAAATGCAAACTGAAGTTATGAGAAAAAAAAAAAAAATTTACACACACATACGCACGCACGCACACACACACACACACAAAATAAATAAGATTAACAAATTAAATAAATGATTCCGACAATAATTTAAAAAACATTGATTTAAATGTGTTTCCTCAATTACTTTTTTTTTTAACAGTGTATTTAAAATTTCCAAAATACCACCACTGTAAAATAATTATTTAAAAAAATTTTATATACAATTTTAAATTGGCACATATTAAAAAAATCTGGTGCGCACGCAACACACAACTTTCACTTAAGAACTTACTTAGATTAGAAATTGACGTGTTTTGCTAAATATCATTTCCCAGAGTCACACATTTTTCTACATTCATATCTTATTTTTGTTAATCGTTCAAGCCGTTTTTGAGTAAATAAAAAAAACACGTGAAAATGATACAAAATTTATTAAGTAAAGTCCCCCCTCCCGTAGATCAATTTTGATGAAATTTTTACAGTCATATCTCGGGCATATAAATACATCAAATACCAAGTTTGATCAAAATCGTTAAAACCGTTTTTGAGTAAATAAAAAAAACACGTGAAAATGATACAAAATTTAATAAGTAAAGTCCCCCCTCCGGTTGATCAATTGTGATGAAATGTTGGTTATCACATCTTTGGCATATAAATACATCAAATACCAAGTTTGATCAAAATCGTTAAAACCGTTTTTGAGTAAATAAAAAAAAACATGTGAAAATGATACAAAATTTATTAAGTAAAGTCCCCCCTCCCTTTGAGCAATTTTGATGAAATTTTCGCTGTCACATCGCGGGCATATACCTACACTAAATACCCAATTTCAGGTTCCCACGGTTTATAGTTTTTGAGCTAGTCTGTTCACACACACACACACACGCACGCACGCACGCACTCACACACACACACACACACACACACACACACACACACACACACACACACACACACACACACACACACACACACACACACACACACACACACACACAGACCATTTCGCGGGACTTGGTTATTTCGACTCAGGGGGTCCCAAAACGTGTATTTCCGTTGAAACCCGGAAGTCGAAATTTTTCACGATAGGTAAGTGAAAGTAAAAAAAATGATAAAAAAATATTTTAAAAATTGAGCATAGATTACATAATAATAATCATTTTCAAGTGGTAAGCCAAGTGGGGAATAAGCTCAAGTAGAGACTGGGCCCGGTGTGGCTGTGCAGTAAAGCGCCGTACTCCCATGCCGGAGCTGCGGGTTCGAGTCCCGCCCTGGGTGGTGCTTTTCTTTCGTAGGAGAAGTATCACCCAGTGCCATGGGTGTTTGTATGGGCAGTATAGGGCTTCAGTGGAAGCCTTAAAGTCCCCAAAAAAAAAAAAAAAAAAAAAAAAAAAAAAAAAAAAAAAAAAGCTCAAGTAGAGATACAAAGGCCAAGAAACATCTTATATAAATAAATATATAATAGCAGATAAAATTTTCACCAATTCGTGCATCTTAAGGATCAGAGTTGGGCATATTTATATTTACAAATACGAATACAAATTTATTTTTATCTTAATTTTAATGTGAATATGAATATAAATTTATTTATATCACAATATTTGTGAATACAAATACAAATAAATTCGTATTTACAAGTGTGAATATAAATAAATTCGTATTCATACCTGTGAATACGACGTAAATAAATTCATATTCACAGGTATGAATACGAATTCATTCATATATACAAATTTTTCTGTAAATAAAATAAATTCACAGAGAAAATTGTGAATATTCACAAAAAATGTGAATAGTTATATCAAAGTCTGTGAATTTATTCGGCATTAGAGATGTGAATATGAAAAAAATCACAAATTGAGATATGAATTTTTACTAAATTCATAATTTCCCAATAAATTTATAAAATTCTTTTCGGATTTCTCCATATTGGTACACATTATTGAGTTAACCCTTTTTTATGGAAATCACATCAGATATTACCTGATATCGATTCCTAGGTGTATTGAAGACTAATGATATTTGAGAACAGAGAGAAGTTTATATATGTATGTATATACATATCTTAATATGTTGTTTATTATCTGCATACACTTTTGAAGCATTTCGACTATTGCTCGTCTGCAAAATATAGCTGGATAGTTTCATTTGCTTTCAAATTAAAATTGCTTGGGGATGTGATTATCAAAACTAAGTGTGAATTTTGGCATATTTAAGATCAAATTTACGAATATTTACACTAAAAGTAACTCTTTCCGGGGGAACCGATTTAACGAGTTGTCCAAAAAATAAAGTTTTTTTTTTAATTATCCATCTGTAACTGTATTGTTGTTCTTTTTTATTTCTTTTTTTTTTTGTTTTGTTTTTTTGAGGGAGAGAATAGTCAGTAACTATCTTACAATGCTTTTTTGAGTCTTTTTTACACCACTAAAAGTCTTTTTTGAAATAAACTAAATTTATTTATTTACATACATGTCCGCAGTGAGAGAGGCAGGCGACGGCAGCTGTCACTCTCTAGATAATATGAGGAACGAAATCTATAAATTAAAAAAATTCGTATTCATTTACTATATTTATTATTATAACAAAACACTTTTTAATTTTCAAATATCAATAATTTTTATATGAGCTTATATAAAATTAAAACTATTTTTTAATTATATGTAAATATTTTTATATGAAATTAATTTACCATCCTGCCCTCTTAGACAAAAATTTTATGTCTAAAACACTCTAGAGGAAATTATGCTGACACTGTTGTTTACATATAAATGAAAGATAACCTTTAATTAGTTCAGGTTTGTGATAATGAAATGAAGCGATATAATACAACCTTTACCAGGTCTGCAAGTTTAAAATGTCGTTTATTTCTTAAAATATATACACAGTAATTTAAAAAAAAAGTATAATATATTTTATTCAAAGTACTGGCCCTCGCTTTCTACACATTTTGTCCATCTCTCGGGCAATTTATGGATACCATTCCAAAAGAATGCTTCATCTTTATTTGAAATCCATTCATCGAGCCATTTTCTTACATCCTCCAAATTGTTAAAGTGTTGCTCAGCCAATGAGTGTCCCATCGATGAGAAGAGATGATAATCAGAAGGCGCCAGGTCAGGTGAATACGGCGGGTGGGGTAGGAGTTCCCAACCAAGCGAAGAAATCGTTTCCTTAGTCAATCTGGCTGAATGTGCAGGAGCGTTATCATGCTGAAGAATGACTTTGGCGTGCCTGTAAGCCCATTCTGGGCGTTTTTCGATCAATGCGTGACTCAAATTGATCATTTGTTGTCGGTAGCGGTCGGTATTGACTGTTTCGCCGGGTTTGAGAAGCTCGTAGTAGACTACTCCCTTCTGATCCCACCACACACACAGCATTGTCTTCTACCCAAAACGATCCGGTCTTGCACTCGATGTGGATGGTTGTCCTGGCGTTACCCATGATTTTATTCGTTTGGGATTCTGAAAATAAATCCATTTTTCATCGCCAGTTACAACTCGATGCAAAAAACCCTTTCTTTCGTGGCGTAAAAGCAGCATTTCGCACACAGTTTTTCGTTTTTCCATCTGTCGTTCGTCCAATTCATGTGGAACCCATTTTCCAACCTTTTGAATTTTTCCCATAGCTCTCAGGCGATCGGAAATGGCTTGCCTAGTGACATTCAACTGTTCTGCCATCATTTGTTGGGTTTGGGTATTGTCTTCGTCTAATAAAGATTGCAATTCGACGTCCTCAAACTTTTTTGGTCGATTTTCTCGTTTTTTATCAGTAACATCAAAATCACCACGTTTGAAACTTTGAAACCAACGTTCACATGTCTTGACGGTTGGAGCAAGATCGCCATAAGTCTCAACAAGAATTCGATGACATTCAGATGCCTTTTTCTTTTGATTGAATAAGAAAATCATGACATGCCGCAAATGCTCTTTATTTGGCTTAAAATTAGACATTTTTAACACCAAAGAAAGGTATGATACGTCCACGTAAACGACTTAAAAACAACTGATTTTTGTAAACAAATGACTAACAAACAAAATAGCGTTTAGAGATAAGCAAATCCTTCAATAGGCTAAGAGCGCATTCTATTGGAATTAAAACGACATTTTAAACTTGCAGACCTGGTATTCCATAAAAAATAATTTAAACATTTATTTCTTAAAAACGGGCAAGCCCGAACAATACAGGATTTTTAAGAATACACAGCAAATATATATATATATATATATATATATATATATATATATATAGCACAGCTTTTTAAAATAATTTAATTAAATTTATATAGCGTAACTAGTAATAAATCGATACATGACGGTGGAATCTCAAAATCGATATCATTTTCATAATCACCACCTCAGATAACCATATAGCCGACACCAAGATCGATTATACCGCACAAGTTGTAATAAATCGATACCTGTCGGCGGAATCTCAAAATCGATATCATTTTCATAATCTGCACCTCAGATAACCCTTTAGCCGATACCAAGATTGATTATATTGCGTAAGTTGTATTAAATCGATACCTGATGGTGGAATCTCAAAATCGATATTTTTTTCAGAATCAGCATCCCAAAAAACCTAGGAATCGATATCAGGTAATATCTGATGTGATTTTCATAAAAAGGGTTAACTCAATAATGTGTACCAATATGGAGAAATCCGAAAAGAATTTTATAAATTTATTGGGAAATTATGAATTTAGTAGAAATTCACATCTCAATTTGTGAATTTTTCCATATTCACATCTCTATTTGTAAATACGGCCGAATCCACAGACTTAGATATAAATATTCACATTTTTTGTGAATATTCACAATTTTCCCTGTGAATTTATTTTTATTTTCAGAAAAATTTGTATATATGAATAAATTCGAATTCACACCTGTGAATATGAATTTATTTATATTCACACTTGTAAATACGAATTTATTTGTATTCGTATTCACAAATATTGTGATATAAATATAAATTTATATTCATATTCACATTAAAATTAAGATAAAAATAAATTCGTGTACGTATTATAAACATAAATATGCACAATTCTGTTCAGGATACAATTTTTTTTCTAGGATTGCAGCACATGGAAGAGTTACAGGAGATTTAAAGAAAACATATTAAAAGTTAGGGGGTTTCAAAATCGAAATTTATTTGTTGTTCAGACAATTTTCATAAATGAAGAATAATTCTTCTTTTTTACTCATCGAGAAGGCTTGGCTTTAAACTATTCCTGGACTTGAAGTGAGGTTTCAAACTGGTTATTCATGGAGCTTTGAATGAAATGATCTCCTGTTTCACTGGTAGAATAATTTTAATATGGTTGAGGGCATTTCTGGTGCCATTGCTAGTTTTTTTATTTAATATTTGAGTATGTCCCTTCTAAATATCATGTAAATGGTTCAGATGAGCTGCCATACTCAAAAAAATTTTGCATCCTGTAATGCCTGAATAGACAAAAATTGTATTTATTTATATGTTTCCTGGCCTCTCTTTCCTCTCTCCTATAATCATTATTGACAGATTTCACCACACCTTTTTAAAACAATCTATATAATTATTTGAGCTAAGAGTTCATGTTAAGAAATGATTAATAAAAAGAGATATTAAAAAGATATTATTTACTTATCTTGGAGTTGTTCTAAATTAGCATTATCATAGAATTAATTATGTATATATTGATTAAAATAAAAAACAATGCAAAAATAAATCATAAGTGTTTTGGTTACAGAATTAATTTTACTTTTACAATAAATAAATACCACAACTATAATAAACATTTAAGCTTTATCCTGTTATTGGTGATGTCAATAAAAAGCAAATAACAAACTAATATTACTACTTAAGAAAATATACATTAATCCTTTAAGTTACACAACTATTTTTATAAATTGAATCTTAACAAAAAATCACCTGATGAACGAAAACAGAGAATGCTTTATTTGGATCTTTAGCTCCTTGAGGGGAATGATAAATTCCAACCCATTCACGAAGAAGATACTCAGTTTTTTCTGCAAGTCCTGGGGGGTCATCATACTCACGAGCCTAAAAAAAAGGAAAAAAGAATTATACATATATATATATATATATATATATATATATATGTATGTATGTATAATGTATATAAAAATGTATATATAATGTATAGATATAAATATAAATTCTCTTTATTGTAATGCTAATAGGTGCACAATGATTTTGGTTAACCTGTCTTTTGCTAAAACAAATAGATTCGATGTTTTCCCCCCACGTGACACAAGTTAATTTTGTGTTTGTAGTTTTTTGAGTGTAGTGAAAGGGCTGTATTGGTTTTGGAGGATTCTTTGATATTATTTCTATGGTTATAAATTCTTGTCTTTAGATTAGCTGAAGTATTGCCTATATATGATTTATTGCAGTCATTACATGGAATTCTATAAATTAGATCTTTTTGTTCAGCTGTTGGAATTTTATCTTTTGTTTTGGTTGTGATATTTTTTATTTTATTGGTGGGTTTGAAGGATATTAAGTTGTCTGTTATGTCGTATTCTATTAGTGTTTTTTTGATGAGTTGTGATAATTTATTAATGTATGTTAGAGAGCTATGTCTGATGTAGGGTTTACTATTTTGATTAATTGGTGGTGCTTCCTTTGTTGTATCAGTAATATCTGGGTTATAATTTTTATTATTGAGAGGTTCAAAGAATTTATCTATTGTTTTTTGGGTTGGGTTT
Source organism: Aelia acuminata (assembly GCA_911387785.2). Classification (NCBI taxonomy): domain Eukaryota; kingdom Metazoa; phylum Arthropoda; class Insecta; order Hemiptera; family Pentatomidae; genus Aelia; species Aelia acuminata. The sequence goes on from OU426978.1 coordinate 116,163,695, forward strand.
AAGTTAGGTTTAATAATGTTACATTGGTGTATCAGGTCCCCCTCAGCTTGGTTCGGTATGTTTATTTGTTGTGAATTACTCGTATTTAGGTTAAGAGTTGTATGCCAGATTTTATTAATTAAGTTTTTAGGGTATAGGTTATCTAAAAATTTTTCGTATATTTGACTTTTTATTTCTTTGAGGTATATATGGTCTGATAGTTTTAAAGCTTTACCTATGGTGTTTTTAAGAATATTAATTTTATGATGAAATGGGTGGTTTGAGTGGTAGTTTAGTATGATGTTTGCTGTGTTTTCTTTTTTGTACCATTTTGTGGTGAGTTAATTATTGTTCCTATGGATAGTTAAATCTAAGTAATTTAATTGTTTATTGTTTTCCAATTCAGCAGTAATTGGATGTGATTCGACTATTAATATTATTCAGTGCTTTAAGAAACATAGGATGGAGAGTTTTGTCAATGATTATGAAAAGATCATCAATGTATTTGCATATAATACTTGGGGTGTGATTCGTTTCGTTTATTGCTCTATTGAGTATGTGGTTTAGAACTATGCCAGATAAGTTGGTGGATAGTCTCCCACCCACTGGTAGTAAACCGTTTGTATGCTTGAATAGTTCATTGTTATATGTGAAATATCCATTATCCGTGCATATTTTCATGCCTTCTATAAACAGTGTTTTACTTTTAATATTTGTGTATGGTTCGATAAGCGACCAATTTTTATTGATTAATTCAAAAACTAATTTCAAAGGAACATTCGTAAATAGGGATTTTATATCGTAACTAGCTAATATTTCATTTGCTTCAATGCTGTTTTTAAGAGTTAGTTTTTCTTTGAGTTCTATTGCATTGATTATATCAAAAGGGTTATTTTTGTTAAAATGATCTAAGGATTTATTTAGGAATTTCGCAAGTTTTTCACAGGGTCCATTGGTTCCATCAACTATGGGTCTGAGTGGTTGGTTGTCTTTATGTAATTTAATAATTCCATGTATTCTAGGCAAGGTAGAGTAATTATTTATTAGTTTCTTCTTATCTTCTTTTTTAATGAAATTATATTTAACTAATTTATCGACATAGTTATTAATCGTTTTGTGTATATCTTTTAAAGGGTTATTTCTGACTTTTTTGTAATTATTTTTATCAGCTAGTAAATCATTCATTTTTTCTTCATAGGAGTCTTTATACATGATGACTAGTTTCTTAGTTTTAACCGATTTAATTAGTATGATTTTGGGATTACTTTTAAAGAATTCTTTAGTTTCTTTTAGATTTTGATTAATTAGCTTAGTCAATTTGTCATAGTGTGTTGTATATTTGTGTTTATTAAGAAACAGCACTATTCTTAAAAACAGCATTTATATTTAATTAATGTCGATAAATTAGTTAAATATAATTTCATTAAAAAAGAAGATAAGAAGAAACTAATAAATAATTACTCTACCTTGCCTAGAATACATGGAATTATTAAATTATATTAAGACAACCAACCACTCAGACCCATAGTTGATGGAACCAATGGACCCTGTGAAAAACTTGCAAAATTCCTAAATAAATCCTTAGATCATTTTAACAAAAATAACCCTTTTGGTATAATCAATGCAATAGAACTCAAAGAAAAACTGACTCTTAAAAACAGCATTGAAGCAAATGAAATATTAGCTAGTTACGATGTAAAATCCATATTTACGAATGTTCCTTTGAAATTTGTTTTTTATTGGTTATTGAGACTGTAATGGGATACCAGTGTTTCATTATTTGTGTTTTTCTTAAAGGTAATATGTCACGTGGGGGGAAAACATCGAATCTATTTGTTTTAGCAAAAGACAGGTTAACCAAAATCATTGTGCACCTATTAGCATTACAATAAAGAGAATTTGTGAATTCTAATAATAAAAAAATGTAAATTATTATTCTAAAGAGTAATGAATTAACGTTATCTATCTCATTCATAAAATTAAATGTTTATGTTTGATAAGTAGTACTGTAAGAACATGCAGATGTTTCAACCTGTTTCAGGTAGAACCTACTGATACGATGTATCATCATGTTTATATTCTGACTTTAATTAAAATGTTATGGCAAAAGATGAATTTGGAACATTTTTGCTGTCTATTTTGATTGTACTAAACCCTATTCCAATAATATTCTTTATTAGTTACTTTTACATTAGCATTATTTATATTTAATCTCACCTCTGCTGAAATAATCCAGTAAGTTCTAAATGAATGGATCACTAATACTTACTGTAGTCAAATATGAGACATAAAAAATAAAAACTTTAACACTTCTATTTTTTTTACCAAACAATTTTAAATTTAGCGTAAAGTTATATTTTAAATCCTGTTGGTTTTTAGATTAGCTGAAACGTTTTTATTTTTATCAGAGAATTTTAATTTGATTGCATTAAAAAGAATAGGATATAGTTAGTTCAACGCATTAGAGCCACTGAGCCACAGCAATGCGTGGCTGGGTTTGCTCATTATCAATAAATGTTTTAAATATATTCGTAATCACTTTAGGGAGCCTCTCATTATCAGTTGCTTTTATTGCTCTATCAATATAATTTTGCAAAATGTTATATTTCATATGGTAAGGGTGGCAAGAGAAACAATTAAGCATTCTTTTTGGTCCACTCTGTAATTAAACCATTATCTTTTTTTTATAATTAGAAATCCAAAAATCTGATTTGATCATTTTCTTCTTTTTCAATGGTAAATTTTAATCCTTCATTATAATCATTTAGCAGTATTTCAACATAATTTTTCTTTATAATGCGAAAAATCTGGTATGGTGCGTGCATCACACAACTCTCACTCAACCACCCTTCTTTTTTGACTATAAATAGACAATTTTTAGAAAATGGCATACTTAAGCGCTACCAGAGAAGGAACATTAAACATTATTTTTCAATGAATATTACTCTTTTCATTGAATTTTGGAATTAGTAATTCATAGAGTACCTAATCAAGAATGGGAAAAGATATGGAGGGGGGAGAGGGATCAGTGTCACCATTTGAGGCATGCTTTAGTGGAGTAAGATTGCGATTGACTATTATAAATTTTAATTTTCTATTTGATAATGGCAGTTAGTCTATTTGATTAAAAAGAATTTTATGGTCACGGGTGGGTATGAATATTCCTTGTTATTTGTTTTTAATTTGATGGATATTGTTTACGATATGTTGTCATTTTCGGAATTGTTACCTTGATGGAGTAATTTGCTGAAATGTTGAAGCAATAATATAATATAAGTGAGGCTGCAGTAAAGGGTCAAATAAGAGCTTAACTAAAATCTGTTTTGTGCTCAAATAAATAAAAAGTTGTCTTTAATAGTGTTTAGATAGAAAAATAAAATAAAATCCGTGATATTAGCTGTGAGTCAACTTAGGGATCAGGAGAAACAAAGGTACCCTTACCCTATTCCAAGTAGGTAGGAGACCCTTCATTAGATTAGGAGATAATAAAATAGGGGATCCGGAATAATGAATGAGTAGGGTAGTCGAGCAGGCTAAAGCTATTCCAATATATGTTGCCCCTGAAAAATACACAAATTGAAGTTTGGGAGTTTGCACCCTGAGTGTGGATGGGGTACTTTCAACAGTTGAACAATAATCTCCTGTTCTACCTCGTGGACCAGCCAAAAACCCTGCATAGCCTAAAATATGAAAAAAAGAATACAAAGTGTGAATGACGATCAAACCACATAACAGTATAATCTGTTATCAACAAATCAATTCATTGATTTCAGAATGTCAACAAAGATTATTGTCTATCTTAAGCATTCTTCTACAATTTTTCGGAATAAAATCGAATGTCTGGTAATGTAGCAAATGGAGCTTAGAGTGGAATGGGTACCAGGACACTCCGGCATCCAAGGTAATGAAAAGGCTGACTGCCTTGCAAGGAAAGGTTCAACTAACAAATCATGACCACTGAACCAGTAATAGGAATAAGCACCAACTACGCCAAAAGAAGGATCTGGGAAATATATGGAGAATTAAAAAACATTACTGAAATGATAAAACTCAATATCACTCTAAATTCTTTTCAGATGGCTTCTCTGTACAAAGAACCAACATGCTAATAAATCTTGAAAGGAAGGCACTCAAAAAAATTACAGCGATCTACATGGGACATAGTAAACTACATAAACACATGTACAAACTTAAGCTGGCAGAAACACCAATATATAGATACGATGGCAAAGAAAGTGAAACAGCTCATCATATAATCTGTTGGTGTGATCGACTTGCTCAAACTAAGATTTGGAATCTTAGGACAGAAAAATATACCTGATCCAGCTTCGAATGACCTAATTAATGCAATGAACCTCTTAAAATTTACTAATGATTTGAAAAATTAAAAGTTAAAATTCAGGCATGAATATAGGCACACAATAGACCCAGGGCAGTCACCACCCAGGTGGCAAATAACCTTACCTTCGCACAAAGATTAGATTCGAGAATAAGTGTTTTGAAAAACCAATATGGAGTGTACCGACAATGAAAGTGCTGAAGTACCCGTTTTTCACATGCATCCTAACCCCTTCCCTTTTTTCATCAATGTTCTCACCTCTTTTCAGTTCATTTCTCATTCATTCTCTTTTTCTTTGTTGAAGTTGATTTGTTGAAGTTGATACACACGATAATAAAGTTGAAATCCAGCTGGTTGAAAGGGGGGCTTACAGCTCCCTCCCCTGGATCTGCCCATCAGCTCTTTTACCTTACTGTTTCTTCCATAAACTGACATGCTCCTTGCTGTCTACATTCTTCACAGACTCCTATGAATTGGCCCATGTAGAGTACAATTTTTTAGAGCTATGTTGAAAACCGTGATAAGATAGGAACTAACAAGAATTCCTCAGCTATTTTATTGAGTGCTCAACTGAGATTAGAAATTTTCTGTTTATTAAGTGCGACCCCTATATATATACATGAAGGAGAGACGTGATTCAGAGGCAACAAATTATTAAACTTGCCGGAGAGATATGAGGAGAAAAAAAAACTAAAATTACATAAAAAGTATTTAGCTCTAACAGTGAAGGATCTAAGTCCTTGACAAAAAGGAGGATGGAAAACTATTCAAATCTAAATGATGAATGAAGAAGAGGAAAAAAAACGGATATATTTACGCCGTTTATTTGTTCGCCTCTTGGTTTAGTACGCTAGGAGAGCCTTCTACCTGGCCATACTTCTCTGTCCTCTCGCCCGTCGGCCCTAAAAGGGTTAAGGTGCCTTTACACCTTACGAACCTCACCTTCAAACAAGTTCTCCTTCAAACCTTGCCGTACCGACGTGAAGCGAACAGCCATTTATAGACGTGACGTTGAACGAACCAATATGGCTGACGCACCCAAAGCTAGCTTATGATAAAGAAAAAATCTCTATTATCAATATATTTTATACTATCTGAAAAATAAAAAAATAGGAGACGATTTACAACGTTTCACAAATTACACTAGTATCACAAACAACTCCTGTCACTTAGGAAAAACCCAAATCAAAAGTGACACTAGCGCAACCCCCGAACCCAGGCGAACAGATGAATTACCTCGAACACCCGAACAGTCGACGTGAAGGCTTCACGAAGGTTGTTCGAGGGTGGTGTTCGAAGGTAAAGTTCGTAAGGTGTAAAGGCACCTTTAAGGAACTCCTAATAAGCTTGGTAAACAAAACTGAAGCATTGCACTATTAGAATACTATTTGAAAAAACCGTGATTATCATTGATAGCTGAGTCCTTCAACATTGACCTGTTAATAAAGAAGAAACAATTTCAAGCTCAACATTGAGATGTTTAGTGTTTTTTTTTTTTTTTTTTTTATTAATTTAACAAAACTTAGCTTCATTAGCATTATTTCTGGTACCATTTTCCAGATGCTAATGTTCCAATATTTCTAGATTATTCACAGTATTTAACTATTCTTTATCTATTCCTTTTGTATTTAGTATGATTAGAAAATGCAAGTTGTTCCCTCCTTCATGAATAGCTATTTTTAAGGTGCCTGCCTGTGTTAAAGGGGGAGGAGACTTCTTGAGTTCTCCCTACCTTGTCGAACCATAATGATGAATGATGGTTGAAAAAGTAGGTATTACTGACCACACAGTGCGGCATAATAGACCTGATATTCTCTTCTTAGATCTGGGAGAGAAAAAAGCGAGAATTATCGACATTGCGATCCCCAATGACAACAATATCAGCTCTACAGTCGGTGAGAAACTCCGAAAATATCAGGAATTGGCGATGGAGCTGAAACAACTACATCATCTGGAAAATGTGACGGTAGTGCCAATAGTAATGTCTACCAACGGACTGATTCCTAAGTCCACGGTAATGGGTACAGAAAACTTAAAATTGCCTCTTGATGCACTAAGAATGGCTCAAAAATCGACTCTCCTGGACACGGCTAGGATTGTTCGTAATTTTTGAATTTTTAAAAAGGTGTATGAAGAATAGATAACTGAAGGTGGTTGGAATTGTCCCCCACCTCAGTTAATCAACCCGCAGCTGCGAGATAATCCGCAAGAAATAATAATAATAATAATAATAATAATAAAAGAAAACCTTTCCATGATGAATTCCTGATATAATCAGAGCTGCTGGGCCATGAGTTCTATCCGAGAAGATGTTTGATTCATGAGTAGCTCTTAGTAAATCAATCAATGAGTTTAACCTAAAAAATGTAATAAAATATTACTAATGATGGTTTATTAGTTATATTAGCCAGAAAATTGGATCAGTCACAACATCCATAAATTAATATTAAACAAATTAAGTTTAAATACGAAAGAAAAAGAAAAAAAAAATTATGAATAAAACTAAAACATGTTTTAGTTTCTATATGTGACTTTGTGGAAAGTCCACCTTTTTCCATTTAAGAGCTCATGAGAGTAAAGACAAATTTCTGAAAAAGTTTAACTTTACTTCTGATTTTTGGTTTTGTTTGTTTATCGACACTTTATGCCACTAAGGCTAATTGGACGATGCTACAGAGGGAGTCCTAACGAGTCTGACATCTTACAAGCTTGGGACCTCCATTTATGTCCTATTCGTGGGACGGCATAGCCAAGGATTTTAATCGAAGCGGTAATATAAGCTAAACTAATCAATATATCAATAAAGCTATACAAAGTTATATTTTTTGGACCACATGTTCCTATCAAAGTAAATACAAATTTTATATAAATATGAAAAAGTTTCATTTTATTATTGCTTTTGGGTAATATAATGCATGGGTATCACTGCAAGGGCAGACAGGGGGACATGCCCCCCCCCCAATATTTCAGAAGGGGCAACTACCAACACTCTAACTGAGACATAAATTGGCAAGGTTTTGGCAACATATGTTTATGATATCAATGTTTTAGATATTAAAAAAAAAAAATAAATAAATATTATCAATAAGTTATTGAACTTTACATGGTGCCGAAACCAACTCGCAAAAGGCGTCAGAAGCCATCGATAGCCGAAGAAGCAGCAGCTCGGCTTTTAGACGTATATGATACTATTCGAGTAGCTGTTTACCATGGCTCGGTAAGTATGAAGCCTCCCCTCCTAAAGCTCTTGAGATTAATAATGATTTTGATATGGCAAACCGATGGAAATTGTGGCTTATACTATTTAAATGGTTCGCTATAGCAACCAATTTAGATAATAAAAGCAGCAAAAATAAGGTTGCCACTTTTGTGGAAGTCATAGGGAGGGTGCTGTGAGCATTATGAATCATTTGACTTATCCAATCATGAAGAGCCTGACCTAGGCTGTACAATAGTAATATTCAAGAAATATTTTATTAAGAAAGAAATATTATATATGAATGGTTTCTTTTAATAAGTTGGTTCAGACAGAACAGGAATCGTTTAATGACTTCCTTACTAGGTTCACACTCCAAGCCAACAAACGTTCCTATGGCTTGATGAAGGACATGCATGGTAATTTGTTGTGCGGGATCAGTAATGCCGAAGTCTGGAGGCAACTCTTCCTTGATGAGGAACTAACTCTCTAGAGACCCATCAACTTATTTAGATGGTCAGAGGAGGTAAAGAAACAGCGGTCCAGCATATCCCTGGGCACAAATTCCGTCAATAGCCTCCAAGAGACCACCTACCAGTGCTGGAGCTGCGGTACCCATCAGGTGAGGAAGTCCTGCCCAACCTACCAGAAATATGCCTCCTTCTTTAACCCTCCAGCGGGTGCTATGCCGTCCGTTGGACGGCAGGTAGGTGTGTTGGCTATTATTAGGAAATGGTAATTTTCAATGACTTTATGATTTCAAGTTATTCCACCTGCTATTTATCCCCAAAGGTAAGATGAATAGCGAGCATTGAAGTGCAAAATGTCTGCTGCCGTCCGTAGTATGTCTAGCGCCCCCTGGTGTAATAGAAATTTTCAAAAAAATGAAGGTACGAATTGGAGTTTGCCAAGAGGTTCGTGTAAACAATGAAAATCACACACTACAAAAACATGCAAAACGTGTTCAGCGTTTGAGTGCGGCAAGCATCCCAAAATAATATGTGAAGATTGCTTGAATGCCATTGAAGGGGTTAGCGAAGGCAGTTCGTAATACATTTTGCAATATAATATATTATGTAAAATATATAATCTATAGTGTAATAAAAATATGTTATATTTGCTCACAGTAGTAATATAGTATTTTGATACTAGAAAATTTTATTAGTAATAGGAATAATACATAACATTATGTTGTTTCCAATTGATGTCATATCTCATTTGAATTCAATCATATTTTTTTTAATTAGATTATTTTTAATTTTCTTTTTTGTTAAATATTAAAATATGAGCCCGTTTGGATACGAAATATTGATTTAGTTAATTGTAAATTATAATCAACTATTGTTTATGAATTTTTAATCTTATTATAAATAAATTCATATAATTTTTTTGTTAATTTACACTTTTTTTACCTATAAATGAACAATCTCATAATTATAGTAAATAAAATCATCATTAAGAGTCATTAGGAAAGTGAAATAGAACAAAAAAATTTGTATGCCATCTTAGAGCGTCAAAAGTCAAAAGTCTTAGCGCCCAGTGGAAGGTTAAGATTGGTCACTAACAGAAGGTCTGCCACCGACAGGTAAGTAAGGTTACTTCCATGCTTGCTTGACACACCCAGGAATGAGAAGACAGTTTTAAGAGACCAAAATTTTAGCCGAAACCGAAACCAAAACCGAATTTCGGCCATAGACCTAGTTTCGGGCCGAAACCGAAACTGAAACTTATTTACGTGTTTATAAATAATACGTATAAGTTTGTAATATGTTTAGTTTAGCAATAATATCAATGAAAGCTTATAAAATAACAGCAATTTAACTCAATTATTCATTTAATAAGTGAGCTAGTATACAAGAGTGGTAAAACAGGTGTATTAGTTAAGTTATAGGATCGAATCCCGGCCCCCTCCTTCCTAGTACGGCTGGTCCCCATGGGATGTTAGACCATGCCCCCTTAACTAGTATAGCCCTAAAAGTTGAAATAACCGGCTGATATTAATAAAAATTCATGTTATTATGTATAAATAATAAATAATATAGTAAATCTTTCCATAATAAAGCCGATGGAATACAAAATGGCGGCCTATTGAATACGTAAAGCTGTATGTCAGAAGCTATTTAATCTACTGAGTTAGTTTTGGTCTCAAATGTTAGTGGATGCAATCTAGTATGAAAATTTATAGAATAGTTTTTGGTCGAAAACGTGCTTCTTCATTGATAAAATTGAGACAAGTTTTTGGGATGTTATTTGTGAACCGCTGGGTGAAAGGGGGCTGCCAAGGTTGAAAAATTGGTTTGCATCTGATTCCCATTCCATACAAGAACAAAGACCAAAACCTACTACCACCATTTGATGCAACTTTTAATGACAAGGTTACTTACTAAAATATTTTTTTAGTAAAGATACCAAAAGAGTGAGAAAAATCTATGTTCTACCGAAATAAAATACAAGTGTAATTAACTAAAATAACAGATACTTCCCACTATTAAATTGAAGGGTGTTAAATGCCATGAAAGAGATCGAGATTACAAGCTGAAATCTTGTAGTCCTACTTCCTTCTTGGAGATATCAGGCACAGGAGCTAGTTTCGGCCAATTTTTGGCCAAAACCGAAACCGCGGCAGAAACCAGGTTTTTCGGCCGAAATTGGCCGAAACCGAAACTAAGGTCGGTCACTATTATTTATAAATCCCACATATATTATTTCACAAAGCTTAAAAATCGGTTTTTCATTAATTATAAGGTCCTGTCGAGCTCAAATGCCATGAATGTGGTATCGTTGGATTCAGAATTTCACAGAGCTTTTGCGTATCCCATTCTTAATGTTCGTTTTTTAGTCTAAAATAAAATATCGACCAAAATGTACTGATTCAACGGATAGGAACGATTCAAAGTGGGTTTTATAAATTGCGATACGAGCATTGAGACCCAGTTTAGTTCCTTTGGAACTAAACCGAGGTTTGTGAACCGGGTAATTGAAATGTAGGCAAAAAGTTCTTTGTTTTTTATTTTTGACTGAACTCCAGTAAAACAAATCTCTTCGAAGTAAAATTGATCTTGAAACAAAATTCTTACCCTCCATTAATTTCATTAAAAAATTAAAAAAGAAATTAAGAAAAAATAGCTTCGTATATTTAGACAAGATCGACAAAATGACATTAGGCTGCCTATAAACGAAAAAATAAAAGAATTTATGAAAATGAGTAGATTTATATTGTAAGTTTTCAAAAATCGTTAAATTAAATTAGCCAAAAATGTTATTTTCTTTAATTAATATTAATATAACCTTTGTAAATTAGGTTGCGTGTTGTATTTAGGTTTTATCGCTTATTTTTTTGTTGCCTTTCCATGGATAGAAACTTATTTCATGTAAGCAGTTAAAAGACTACCTTCCCCTCCAATGTCAGAAAGGTAACTGTGAAAACGACCTAATGAAATGTTTTCGAAAAAAAAAAAAAAAATAATATTAATAAAATGGGCACTTTATAGATGCTCGTTATTGTTATTTATGACTTATTAGGTTTTATATTTTTCACGAATAAGAGAGAAAGAGACTTTTGGTGTGTGACTTCTTTCACACCAAGAAAATAATTTATTTGCTTTATTGAAATTTAACCTTTTCCGTTAATACTTCAATTATTTATTTATATTATGTGTCATAAGGACATAAAGTGTCAAGGAAGGGTAGTTAAAATCAGAATGCATATAGTTTATTTTCAGGGACTTAGTGATTTCATATATACCAGGAAGATTATAGGAAATTGTTTTGAAGAGAAGAATGACAGAAAATGAAGCCGCCCTTCCTTAAATATTAAACACTACTGTAGAAAAATATTAATGCCTACGTGGTTTGGGGGGGGGGGTGAACAGGCAACAAAAAAAGTTTATTACATAGTTATGTTAAACCTAGAAGTAAAATCTGATACAAATCTTCGTGCGAACTGCTTCGCATGGGTCCAGCTAGTAAATTAAAAATCTGGTGCGTGAGCGCAACACACAACTTTCACTTACCAACTTACTTAGATTAGAAATTAATGTGTTTTGTTAATTGCCACTTCTCAAAGTTACACATTTTTCCACATTCATTTCTTATTTTTGTTTTTATTTGCTCTCTAAGGTACACTAAATTTTTTTATTATTAAATAAAAGTTTTTACTTGCGATAATTCGGCAATGCAAGCATGATACTCTAAGTCGTCTGATTTTATAATTCTCTACTTAGTTGTTGATAACTTCATTTAGTTGCCATGAAACAAATAATTTCCATTAAATGAACAGAACGGCTTTAATAAACAAAAACAAAGGTACTTTATGGGAAACAAAAAATCAAACAAACAAAAAAGGCCCCTCCCCATTTAAGCCCCATCAGAACATTTTAATAATGATAAAGCTTACCTGATTTTATAAGAACACCTAATTTTCATTAAACATGACGAATTTTGATGAAAAGCTTTAAAGCAGTTTTTTAGATAATCAAAAAAAAGCTAAAAATTGGAAAAAAATTTATTAAGTAAAGTCCCCCCTCCGGTTGATCAATTTTGATGAAATTTTTAGTCATATCTCGGGCATATACATACATCAAATACCCAGTTTGATCA